>NJDC01007418.1:14539-27603 GCA_002245475.1 Calephelis virginiensis
ATTGTCCTATAGGCTGACTACAATTACCCGCATGTGAGGACAATGGTGGTCAAGGCTGATATTTTTAAAAACTTCAATTATTGCCAAAGTATAATTCCAAATGAAAAAAATAATATTGCGACTGATAGACGATTAGTTAGAGTATGTAAGCAAATTATTTTGATAAATGTAGCACAACATTTTTTTCCGTTATTTTAAATATCGCTTAAGTGACTCCCATTTCCCCCTTTTCCCCTAAACTATCTTTCATCGCTTACGCTGCGGACACTATTAATAGATAGAAGACAGACAGACATATAGACAGATAGAGATAGAGGAAAAATATGTTCGATTGTTTGTTCGTATTGAATAAGCTCCGAAACTACTGGATCTATTCGAAAAATTATTATTCCATTAGAAAAAATCTTATTCCTGATAAACAAGGATACTTTTTAATGCGACAAAATACTTTATTGCTACAAGAAAACGGGTAATAGGACAATGGGTGTAGGGAAGAATTGCCCTTCCTTGCTGAGATATGATGAGATAGGCGCTGCTGTCGGTATGTCAACTACTAAACTTGTATGTGTATTTCCATG
The DNA here is from genome assembly GCA_002245475.1 of Calephelis virginiensis. Classification (NCBI taxonomy): domain Eukaryota; kingdom Metazoa; phylum Arthropoda; class Insecta; order Lepidoptera; family Riodinidae; genus Calephelis; species Calephelis virginiensis. Next base: position 15,118 of record NJDC01007418.1, read on the forward strand.
GTTTCACATACACGCATTATGCATAACTAATAAAAAATTTCGATAGATTTGAAAAAAAATGAATCACCACAATGTATGTACTTTGCGAGCATATTTAGCATGTTTGCACTAAATCTCTTATTTTTTAAATGAGTAGATACACCAAATATTTGTTTGTATATAATTAAAAATTCTTTTACCATTGGAAGCCAACATTATCTCTGCTGAACATAGGCTACCTTTTGCCGCGGGACAATGTCCGTTCCTGCAAGACAACGGTAAAGGATAGAGTTCACTGTTGACGGGGCGGAGCGTGTCGGGTCGGGGCACATCACATCACATTGCAAAGCACGCTGATTCGACCGGGCCGCATCGCATCGGCGGATTTCTCTTACTCTGTGCCAAAGAGTAGAGCAAAAAAATAGAGAGGCGACTAGACTTTAAAATCGTCAAGTATCGAAAGTGGCGCCTCTCGTAGTCCCAATAATGATATTGTGATATTTGGGGACTGTAGGCCGCTTCAGCGATTGCTCGCGGAAATCGGAAATTTTCGTGGAAAAAAATTTGCGTCGATGCGGCCCGGTTCAGAGGGCGTTGCTCCATACAAAACGTATGAAAGCGATCTAGAAGGATTGCGTTCGCTGCGGTGCACCCCGTCGCGACCCTTCCAAATGGTCGCTATCCTTAATAGGGTCTTGGGTAGTAAAAATCATTATTTTTAAAAAGCTAAACCGATTGGGTTCCAATTTTAAATTCGTAATTCTATGTAATTTTAAAATACAATTGGACCTGGTTGTTGATGCTCCTGGCGGTATATCGTTTCAATATGATGTTAAGGAGGAAATATTTAATTTATTGTGTGTTTGTTTGTATTTAACAGGCTCCAAAACTGCAGGACCGATTTCAAAAAATATTTTACTATTAGAAGCAGGCATTATCGCTGATGAACATATGTTATTTCTATGAAAAATTAGAAATGTGTCCACCCGTGCGAATCCGGACGGGTTGCTAGTGCATAAGTAGTGATGTGCCCGATCATAAGTAAACAATAATGTAGATCCGAGGGTACGGATACGGATACTCCATCCGAAAACATGTCTAACTTTCCTGGTTGGTTTTTGTCTTCTACCGACTGAAAACCGCCTGTGCGTGGTGCCACGAAGTGGTGATTGAGCTTAGCAAAAATTAAGAAGTCGACTGGAGTCTTATCTGGTGAATATGGTCGTAGGCGGATGGATTTTGTTGAGTGTTTGGTCAAAAACTCGTTCACGGTGATGGCCTTATGCGAAGTTTTTTTCCCTGTCATGTTCCGGGTCCGCTGAGTAGAACACACCATCTGCCTCTATGGCAGGCAGCTCATAAGAAGCGAGCACTGGTTAAAATATAGGTCAGTACCAAATAGTGTGGTAGACCAGTGTGGTATAGTGGTGTGCAGCAACATGCCTGGGGCCTGGGACCCGCCGCCTTACTCAGTCCTGTTCCGGTCCGTAGGGTAGGGAAGCCGGTAGAATAGCATCCATAGGCCACGGTCGTCTCTTACCATCAGGGGACTTGTGTGCTTGTTCCTTGACCTTTCACATAAAAAAGCCCCTGAGGCGCAAGAGTGTCGTAGCAGCGGCTGCCCAGCGCTTAGGAACTAAGTATAATTAATGCTATGGGAGAAGAATTAATTAATTTAAATGTAAATTTAATGTTTTGTGTATTCATGTTTTATGAATTTTAATAAAACACTCATTGGACATTACCAGTACTACAAAAATTAGATGCAATATGTTTAACTGAACACTGTCTAAAATGAATATCCAACCAATAACTTGCTACACGTGGTTGACGTGGCAGCATGATAGTTGAGAATACAATTTTAGCTAGTTTTTTTAAATTTTTTTTGAGTAAGTTGATGATAACCACTTCCACTATTTTCAATTCAGATAAACAAATCGCAAAAATTGAAATCTAGATATTTCAAATATAAATTTTATTACGCTGCACGCGCTGGGTAATTGATTCTTTTCCTTCTGAATATGAGTAGAAATATTATGGAAATAATTTTAAGAAATAAAAACGTTATGAAAAACAACAGTGGGAGTTAAAAATGTTTTCGTTAGTGATGTTATTTATTACAATTTTTGGAAACAAAAGTGTTATGAACATCGTCGGTAGCAGTACTACAAATTGTGTCAATGAAAACTTTAGAACGAAAAAATGTAGAAAGAGTGAGCATTCGGATTTAGACTGGAAGACAGAATAATCTCGGGCAAAGAACTTTAGCCCCGCCAATATGGACCCATTGTCAAAAAAAATTAGCCAAACAGAGCAATAACCATGTACGGCAAATGTGGAGAGTATTGTCCATATGTGAAAGTCATTAAACACAAATTACTCATACCATGTGTAACAATTGCCCATCCATGCAATAGAATATTTCATAATTTTTTTGTAGGATAGAATGAAATTGTCATTTTGAGAAATTATGAATCTAAGAAAAAATGGAGGATGTTCTTAATACTTTGTATATATACCTTTTCATGTTACTCCATGCATAACTTTCAATATTACAAACAGACCCTCCAATTTTTTTTATTGATGCTACATCTTTGCTGCATTGATGCTAGATTATTAGTTACTTTAGTAGAAAGTACAATTGGGGTGGGGTCACCCTTATCACTTAGGTTTATGAAGTAAAGATAACAACCTATTCTCAGACCTACCAAGTGGACGTGGAAAATTTCATCAAAATTGGTTCTGTCGTTTTGGAGGAGTATGGTAACAAACACCGACATGAAATTTTTGTATAGATAGGTTTAACAAAAATGTAGTGATTCTACTTTTTTATTTGCAGATAATATTAAATCTACATTCAATGCTGGTGGAAGTGGCCGGTGGTGATGGTCCAACCGGTAGGACTGAATCTCCTACAAATCTTACGGCCCTCAGTAGCTCCTGCTTAATGGCACTATCTGTGGCCCGCGGTGAAGCCGAACTTATACTTAATGCTGTCACATCTCTTATAATGGTTTCTCCAATGTTGACTGAACAATATGTACAGGTAAATCAGGTTTCTTGGAAAAATAAACGTTAATTGTGTTTCAAGGCTAGCGTCGGTTTGTTCTAACAGCAACAGCAATAGTTACTATTTATTAGGTTGTCTCTGAAATCTGTGCTCTGGTCTTTTACTTACTAGATTTCAAAGCGATGTTGATAAATGAAATATTTATCAAGGTCATTTTACTCAGACTGACTAGTGCTCACCATTTCTGGTGCGCACTAATCATTAGCACTGTTCTTATTTTTGGCATTTTCGAGTTTAGTTAAAAAAACAAAAAAACATTTAAAAAGTTACTGTTATGTTTTGGAATTTAAAACTGACTGCATTATTTCAATAAAAGTGCAGTTTTTTGGAAAAAAACTTTTGCTCGTGATTTCGTGAAAGATTTTTGGTCATTTCTTAAGCATTATTTAGACGGTTGTAATCATGAATTCCAACGAAGGGCACCTTGGTAGAAACTACGTTTCCATTTTCGGATTATTGGTCTAAGATTCGAACCTAAGTCGGCCTTCACCGAGCTGATAATAGAATAAAATGTATTTTATAATACGAGGGTGGATCCAAAAGTTCGTGGCCTAACCTACATGGAGCTATGACATCTTTTTTAAATCTACCGTCATTTGTTAGTATGTCTCATATTGATTTATTGTGCGCAGTTTCATTCCGATACTGCACAATATAAATTTTCAATAATGGAGAAAATTTAACACCGTGCAGTCATTAAGTACCTCAATAAAAAAGGCCTATCACCAAAAGACATCCATCAAGATATGGTGAGCACTTTGGAGGAGTCTGCTCCATCGTATTCCAGTGTCAAGAAGTGGGTAGCTGAGTTTAAGCGCGGTCGTGAGAGCATTAAAGATGATCGTAGGAGTGGAAGGCCTACATCCTCTACCACGAAAGAAAACTTCGATAAAATTTGTGATCTCGTACTGGGTGACCGTATTTTTTAAGGAAAGAAGAAAAATGTGTAAAACGTAATATAAAACTACAGAATCTGCAAAAAGAACTCTTTTCAAAAAAGAAAACCAATTTCGGTATATTTAATATTGGGCTAAGGAATAAACGAGAACAACTTTTCTTTGTTTCTGGAAAGTGAAAGCCAATTTTTGCTTTCAACTAGTACAAATAATAAGACGAAAAGATGCCATTATTGAGAATTTATATGGCAATAATGGGATTATCTTAGTTTTTTGATTTTAATATGTTTACTTAATCACGTAACAATAGTAAAAAATAATTTTATACTAAAGTATTATCTTTCAATCTATCTCATGTTGAGCAAAAATGTGATTTTATGGTAGTTCAAAGTCCGACTGCCATGCCATCAAGTATAAGAGTAAACCAAACAGAAATGCCAGCTATTGGGCCCTTCATATTACAACAGTAACATCGTAACTGTGAGATCCGAGAAAGAGTGGGATTGAAAGAAAGTGTTGGTGTTAAAATGCGGAATGGCATGCTCCGCTGGTTCGGTCATGAATGAAATGAAAGAATGACAGATGAAAGATTGACAAAGCAGATAGACAATGCGAATGTGGATGGATGTAGGTACCCGCTGAGACCAAGATAAACATTCCATGATCAGATCACTCGAATATTATCCGAGGGTGGTGTCACGAGTCTCCGAAACCGGCGTGATTGTATAAAAAGGGTTATAAATGTGAAGGAAGCAAGACAGGTTTGTCTGGATCGTGAGGTCTACACTCGGTCGCACTCGATACTCTCTGCCTACCCCGTAAGGGACTTGGCGTGAAGATATGTATGTATGTATGTAAAATTTAAATTGTTTTTATATTTTTTAGATTCCTACAAACTTGACAGTATTGCAGCGAAGTGTTCAAGCGGTCATACTGGGCCCGCCTTCGCGCAATCTTTGGCTTAATTTTGGGGTACCCCACAAATCACTAGTAACCAGTTTCCCCGTGGACCTTCCGGCACAGTTGACTGCCGGCGCCGGCGAGCTGGTTGTTCGCTCTCTAGTCTCTGACGGCTGTTTTTTATATGTGTTTACGTCCAAAGGCTTATTGAAAATTGGGTCCGGATATGGTAGTTCTATCAGGCAACACGTGTATTTGTATAAACCGGACTTTTTTGCAAGTGATCGACATGGCTGGCTAGGATACTGTAAGGTAAAATATAGTCTATACAGGGTTACTTTCAAAAGACCGACCAAGTTTTAATATAAGGGAGTTAAGGCTGGAATGATAGTGCATTTTAAATCTTAATTGCCAAATTGCCAATGAACATTCATTTAAAATATTCCGCGTTAATACTTCATTTGTTGTCACGCTACGTCATACCTAGTACGAGTCATGATATCACCAAACACGTCATGAAGTTGCGGTCGGCGCTTACACTTTTACTTATGGTTACAAAACCATGCATTTTGTATTTTGCGTCGGACAAAAAAGATAATTTGCATTTTTTTTTTAATTTTTATTACTTCGTAAATGGAAAGTTTTATCGATTTCCAACCCTCTCTCAAAATTTGGCTGGTCCTTTAAATGTTACTCTGTGTATTATATGATAAGAAAATATTAGTTTTTTGTAAATATATGTAATCCTCCTTAACCTTAATATATATAAATTACGTGTCACGTTGTTTGGCCGCGATGGACTCCTAAACTGCTTAACCGATTTGAATCAAATTTGCACAACGTGTGCAGTTTGATCCAACTTGAAAGATAGGATAGCTTACATCTCAATTTATAATCAAAAAATTAACATCCGAGCGAAGCTGGAACAGGCAGCTAGTAGTAAATAAACTGGGAAGAGATTTACCTAGCAGTTGGAAGTGGTTTCGTCCGTATGAAGACCCTTACACGAAATAAATTTATCTCATTGTTGGCTTAACTGGGATGCCTAATGCTTGTGAGTTACTGCAGGCGGACATCAATATTTCTGGGTATAAATCTATACTTATAATAAAACAGTTAAAAAGTGAATTGTGTACATTGAATTGACTAAAAAGGGGAAGCAGAACATATATTTTTAGTTTTTTTAAAAGTGAAAACTTCTTTAGCGGCGTTGCGCACTTTTTTTGGAATGGGTAAAAACTTCTAAACTCGCGTCGGGACACGTGACCTGATCGAAAATTCTTAAGACGGCGCAGGGCGCTTGCGCGAATGTTCGTGTTGTCATGTTTGTGTACGATAGCGCAATAAATGAATATTGTAGTGTTCCGCATAAATGATAATACTTTTATACTGATAATTAAAGCAATTCGTGCAAAATTATTCCCTAACCATTCCAAAATATCAAAAATACACAACTTTAATATTCAAGTTTTCACTTTTGCCGGCACTCCCGGAGTGCAACCCGGCGTTTTTTAATTTAGGTCTGTCCGTTTAAATACCGATCACGTTTCCCGCTGAATCCACAGAAACCAGCATAACGAAATTTTGGTGTTAGGTACTATTTGTCTCGAGAAAGGTAATATGATAATTTTTATTCCGCTCACTCAAGGGAACCACTATTTTACTACTTCTCAGCTTGGTCTACACCGACACTGACTACAAACTTTGTGACTTTGTGATAGTCTTAACTGTTACTGCTCTTACTGTAAAGTATTATTTTTAGAACTTACCAAAATAAATAGTTCAGAATAAATTTTCAGAATAAATTATACGTTAGAATCGGAAGGAAGAAAACTGAAGTGTATGAAATTGATAAAGGATCATTGGAAGTGAAGAACGTATTCCGTTTAGAGCCAGGGCAGCCGTCGCCCGAGCCGAAGTCGGCGGTGTTCACGGACGGCAACCAGTTGGGATTAATAGTGCTCGCCAATTACGTAAGTATATATATGTGGAATACGTGGCGGAAACTCTGTATCTCAATATCGTTTATTCTTGGGAACACATATTTGTTTAATACCTATTTATTTGTCCCAACTCATTTTAATACATTATTGTGTATCTACTTATTGTAGACACACGTGTAAATATTATGTATACTTTCTGTAATATTGAAAGCAGTCGTCAGCCGAGTGAAGTCGGTGAACTAGTGGCTGAACTGCCAGCTTCAATTTGAGGTTTCACACACAAGCCGTAAGGATAACAATGCACCGCTAATATTTATGATTTCTATATCAGTCTTTTGCTATTAAAACTAATAGTTGAATCTTGGTATTGATAGTTTTTAATAATAAACTATATATTTTTATGAAAGTACAATTTACTAAAAAAAACATTTTTGAAATTTCAATTGTCACTTAGTGTTGTCAGTGCGTGTTTGATTATTGAAGTGATTGTTGCGCAGGAGTAATTCAGTATCATTTTGTGTGTAATAGCATTCTAATGGTCAAATTATCAATGCAATCAGTGAAGTAATTCAACAAAATTATTGCACTCACATATACTATAATAAATTAAATAATTTAAGATAAATTAGTTTCAGCTTCATCATATTGTATAGTTCCTAATTATTTTGATTTCATGGGTTAACGAGTTAACAAGGAAAAAATTATCGGAATACTTGCTCACATGCTTATTACAATTTTATAGGACAGCCTCACGATAAAAATGTATGACGTAGATACAAGTACAAACCGGACCGAAGGCGGAACTCAGACATTAACTTCAAGGAGAGAGATAAGCGTGCACTTGTTGCGGCGGAGGACGTTAGTGTTAGGGAGAGCACCTTTCGAGGACGGAATGTCGAGGAGGATGTTGGACCTGGATACCCCGGTGGCGATGCAACTAGATGATGACGATGAGGATCCTCTTCTGGGCATTAGTGCAGGACAAGATTTTGGACTACTGACCACTACCTCTGGGAAAGTAAGTAGAATTTTAAAGAAACACCACCCATCGAATTTCTCGGATGTTGAATTACGCTATTAAAACATTTGCAAGGTCATTAGGGATAGAGAGGACTCGATCACTATATATGTAAAAGCAAAGTCCCTTTGTCTACCTATTTGCGAAAAAGTCAAAAACTATTCCGACCGCTAATTCCATTCTATCGAAAATACCACCCTTTGACTTATCGGACCGTACCTAGCAATGTACAACCCTTACGAATTAACTGTGCACCTCGAGCTCTGACGTCATTTGTGATTTCCATTTTTCATTCATCGTTTTCATTCATTTGTATTTTTTGTTGACAAAAGAACACGATACTAGTAACAAAGATGCTATTGCTACTGAGCGCTTGCGGCGAATGCGGGGCGCCGCACGAGATAGCGGGAGGGGGGTCACATTTCAGCGGAGTGCAAAGTTAATTCATATAAGTTGTACAGTGCGATCCTTGTTCTTTTATAGTCCACTATATTCATTCTTGGTTTTTAAAAAAGGGTTACTGATAAAATGGTAGTTATGAAGCACATAGTGACAAAATGAACTTCATTTTACTATATATGTTCTGTTACCTGAGCGAAGCTAGACCTGCTTGTATATAATGTTTAAATTTTTTTATCGCTTATCTACTATCAGAAGTTAGATAATTAAAGAGAACCTGAATATATATTTTAGGAGCTATTGTCATAGACATTAGGTATTTCCGAAAATCTCCTATTCTTTTTCGATCGAACTTTGTATTTAAATTTAAAAGTTGTTTTAAGAACTGCATTTATAGAGAAGGATTTATAAAAGTTTATTTGGCTCTTATCATTCAATACTAAACCACCTTGTTTGGAAATTAAAGGAACCATTATTTGACTCCATTAAATATTATGTTTATAGGTGTACTATACGGGTAAAGGAACCAGCCTAGGTTATAAAGTACCTTCGCCGCAAACGGGCCGGTGGACGCTGATGAAAGAAACTCTATTCAATAAAAATGATGTGGCCAACGTGCGCAAACACAAAGTGATACAGGTGGGTGTATATGATACAAAAAAATAATAAATGTACTGTGCTACGTAATATTCACCAGATTCGGGTTCGATTTCCGGCTGTATTACTGACACTGGGTCTTAAATAAATTTGTTGAATTGAGATGTTGAAGACTTCAAAACGAAAAACAATTCTTAAGATATTTTTCAGGAATTCTTATTTTTTGCCATAAATACATCAGTTTTCGACGTAAATTTTGGTAATCTCTATAGCCTGTTTTTTAATCTCAAAGACTGAATTGACGGATGTAAATGTCAAGTTTACAGATAATGATACCTGCTTTTTGCAGTGCTGTTTTATGATACCGATTTTACAAAACTGAAACTAATATCGATTTTCGAAGGGGGGCGTCCATAAATTACGTGAGGTGTTTTTTTACATTTTTTGAGCCTCCCTGAACTGAACCAGGGGGGCCTGGTGAGATGTCGTGAGATTTTATTAAACCCCCTCCCCCACCCTCCTATCTCACGTGAGATTTTTCGAAATGTGGGATTCTTATTTAAATGTATTGAATTTTTACAGCAAAGGCTTTTAGGCTCAAAAGATACTATTGAAACCAACATGCCCGTATGATTTTCAGTAATTATACTGAATTTCAGTAATTATCTGCTCCTTCAACTTCGTTCCGGTTGAATCGGTAGGCAGTTTCGTATTAAAAATGGAGCAAAAATGACTTTCGGTCATGCTCTTTAAAGTCCGGAATTGTCAAATGTTCATCAACCCCCTTGTTGGTCCGGGCTTCTTTGCAGAATAGACCTTTCGTGCCAGGCAGCGTGTAAAAGCATAGGTATTGGCAACAAAGCCTTGCCTAATCCTGCCGCTATAACGTCAGTGCTTGCCGTTGACATGTTCCGGTTGGAGGATAAGGTACACTCGCTTCTACACGAGGCCTAACCTCCCAACGTTAGGTTGGCAACGCACCATTACCACCTTTGGTGTCTATAGGCGGTGTGAATTTTTCACCATCAGGAAATCCTTGTTTGCAATCCAATAACATAAAAAAACCTAATTGATTAAGTGAATTGAGGTATTAGGTACAAAACAAATATACCTATACGGTGGTTTGACAGTCAGTAGATGTATAAAATCGGGTATGAATGAAGTTATTTTCTTTTGAAGGGATTAATGAATGATCTTCGTTGTATTACGATTTTGGTTAAGATTAAATCTTAAGTATGAATGAAATGGACCAAAATAGCATTTATTTGTGATTGAAGCAAAAAAATTACATGATATTTGTCAACATCCCCCTCTCTCCAACGTAACATTAGGTGAGATTTGAATCGACCCCCTCCCCCCTTTAAACATCTCACGTAATTTGTGGATGCCCCCAAGAGTTAAAAAACTAAATTTGTTTGATACTACAACACCAAATTTATTAACTACTTTCAATTGAAATTGAAAAAGAGAACGTTATTTCAAAGATTCTTTTTTTATTTAAGATATTCCGAGGTGGTCCTATTGCCACCAAGTCTAGGTCTGCTGATGGAATCGAGGAAAATACTCTATTTTTGTGCAGTTAGACGTGATTATATTTTGAAATTGCAGTCGGATTTTTGCAATTTACTGAGTTTTAAAGTCTTCAATTCTAATAAAGCGTTCAAATTCGTCCGTTGTGCCTGTTATGAGCAAGTTATCAATTACTTACTATTATTTTGATATATTATATGTGGTAATTTTGGTTCGCTTACGTTGTTGCTTTACCCACCTATATTGCGTCATGTTTTAAATAAAAAGAAAATAACCCAGGGCCCTGGATAAATTACACAAATTGATATAACCCCAAAGTAAGCAAATTATATGCTTGTATTAATGGCGCTAAGAAGGTATACTGATACATACAAATACTTGTATAGTTATAATTTTTAGTATAGTTATATATGTTTGCCTGTTTTGGTCCGGGTCATCTGTGTAGAATAATCATATACCCCCGCCACGACGACTCGTAATAGGCGAGCAAAGGCAAAACGGGTTATTACCGACAGGAGACAGTGCTGTACAGCAACCTGCCCGGACAGGGATCCACCGCCACACCTATTGTTGTCTGGAGGGTATACCCTATACTTGCACACTTCCACCTCGCAGCAACGCACCTACATAGATGGTGTCTACAGACTCCGGTTATCTCTTACTTAGTATTTAAAAATAGACGTTGTTTTTTATAAATTGTGTTTTATGAAAATACAAATAATAACATGTATTAATTATTCTACGATTGTGAAGCATATCAATTTTGTATTACTAGATAAGAACCCGGCTTAACTCGGATAAAATGTGACTCATAATATACATCTAGGTGCAAAATGTAGGTAGATATTTCTGTAGTCACCGGTTTTCAAGGAATATTAAAGGTATAAGCAAGACATAGATTCGTATAGCTTCATTCATTGTGTTCAATAAATATAGTAAATAAAAACTACCAAAGTTTTTACACAAATAATTTTTATTTTAAATCAACATTTAAAGTAAAGTAACATAAATTAACAAAACAAATTGCAATGAGTACTTATCCGAGAATTTGGCAAAGGTGAAGGTTAAGCAAAGGTTACTTATAAAGGAATATTCTTTATTATACATCACAGGTTCATTATCATAAAATTTCTCTATATATCAAATTTTTTGATAAATATTTTTCACCTTTCAAGCCTTGTTCAATGGTATTGATCATTTGAATTTTTACATCATCGAATCTTAGGCTCACATTAGAAGGCAACATAGAGCTGGCCATGGGTGAACACAGGATTAGGTAAAAATATACCGATCTTGTCGAAAGTTTGTCCCTGGCTTTTGTTAATTGTCATAGCGAATGCTATGCGAATGGGAAACTAAAGCCGACTAAATTTAAAAGGCAGGTGACTGTTAGATGGCTGGAGACGAATTCGAGGAACAAAAACTCTGGTTCCCACATAGCTCCCACAAATAATTTCGGCATCAATGACACGTGAAGCTAACGCTCTAATAATAAGACGGGTTCCGTTGCACAACCCAACACTCGGGTTCTAATTTCTAAAAAGCATTATTATACAACCAACCTCTAATTTTAGAATGTGTGGTGGTAGTCCTGCAGTCGTTATAGAATTTAGGAATTCTACAGGATAGTTTAAAACATCATTATGATCGTCCCTGAACTCTCATAAATTTTAAGTTGGCCGGGAATATTCTCGACAACATGGTCGTTCAATTGAAAACAATCATCGTTTTTGGGAGTAAGGATAACTTTCATTAAATAACTTTTATAATCATTTGTGTTAAGGGAAACACCAAAAATATGGTCTGAAATTGAATTTTCTACAATGCATCGCTGAGGCAGTTCAATGTGGTCGTCACCATCTTTATTAGCTGATCCATTGCCTACCTTTAATACCCATTGAGCAAACTAAATTATCTTGAGCTCTCATATTATGAGACAATTGGAGTTGAGTAAAGTTTGGCCACATTGAAAAGTGCTTAATTGAAGCTTTTATAATATCACTAAATGACCCGGTGAACTTCGTATCACCTACCTTTTAATGTAAACCAAATTTATTATTGCAGTTTAGTAATCTGGCAATACTGTCACTGTCACCTAACTTCTAGACCACAAACACTAAAAAAAGTCGTTGGCTACGGACAACACTACGCCCA
>NJDC01007419.1:0-23219 GCA_002245475.1 Calephelis virginiensis
TTCATCAAAATCGGTGCAGTAGGCCAAGTTACGCAGGCGAAGCTGCGTGAAACTGCTAGTAAATTATATTTTTGTCACTTTAATGATAGCCGTACAAAAATTGTCATGTGTTCAAGACGAGCGCTTAAGTTTTGGAAGATTTCTTTTGCAAGATAAACATTTAAACGCTATTTTTAACCATTTTTGTTTTGCACCTTTAGGAGAATAAATTAAGTTGCTGTTTGCCCGAGAAAAACCGTTACGATTTTTATACAAACATTTATCCCTATGAGGGTTGCTTTTTGAAAAATAATAGTCTATATTAATACTCAAATATTAAGCTATATGCATATCAAATTTAATCAAAACCTGTTTAGCGGCTTAGCCATGAAAGAGCAACAGATAGACTTTCGCAATTATAATATTACTACTCCAAATACTCCAAAATACCTGTATTGTTCAGATCTATTACGACTATCGAGGACGTTTATGACTTCACTACATAGTATTAAACAAAGTCGCTTCCTCTGTCCCTATGTCCCTTTATATGCCATAGCTTTAAAACTACACAACGAATTTTGATACAGTTTTTTTTAATAGATAATTTTTTTTTGAATAGGAAGGTTTATATTTAAATTTCATAACCGTGGAAAGCCGGGGCGGCCGCTAGTTAAATAATATAAGTAAAAAAATGTAATAATGTTTTTTTTAATACTTTTTATAATCAAACTATTGCAGATATATCTTTAACCACAAATACGAATAAAGGAACAAACACGTTAGCAATTTTCCAACATTAACGCACATGTTACCCTCAAGCAATTACCCTTATAGCCACTCAACACAGGGCTGATTAATGGCATCTAATAAAGAACTAAAAGGGTGCCACTCATACTCGGGTGTCGCCAAAACCAATATGAGCACCCTGTAAATCAAATAACCTCAGACCATTGATATCGGTTACCAATATGGGCGCCGCAAAATTTATCTTCAATTTAAATGAAATTCGTATTTAGAACATCAGGTGTAAGTGGCTTCACTCGCTAATTAATTACCCAATTTTAAACAAATATAATGAGTGTTCACACGTGTCTTCTATATATATAAAAATCAATTGCTGTTCGTTAGTCTCGCTAAAACTCGAAAACGGCTGAATGGATTTGGCTAATTTTGGTTCTTAATTATTTATTCAAGTCCAGGGAAGGTTTAAAATATAATAAAAAGGGAAACACTGCGAGAAAACTAGGAAAAACAAAATTTTCATTTTTCTCATACAAACTGAACGGGTGGAACGAAGTTCGCCGGGACAGCTAGTTGTAAATAAATAATTAAAATTAGTCGTAATGAGGTCATCTTAAATAAATATTTCTGGATAAGTTACACAAATTGAATCTAGTCCCAAAGTAAGCAAATTATATGCTTGTGTTATGGATGTTAGTCAACGAAGAAACTTGAAAGAATGTTTGAAGAGTTTGCAGAAATGATGGTCTTTTCTGCACACTTTTCCTTTCTACCAGGCAAAAGTCAGGCCAGCTAGTAAAAGCCTTTTACTAGCTGCTTACCATTATTAACACCGTGACATCTGACTAGGTGGTAGAGTTTCGCTGCGACTCGCCCGGATTGGTACCACCGTCTTAAATTTTCCTGCCTCCATAACGTCAGTGTTTTCCTTTGACGTGTTCCGGTAAACCTCGTACTTTACTTACTCGTACTCGGTACTTTTGCTCGAAGTCTAACATCCCGGCTTCAGGTTGGCAACGCACAATTACCACCTTTGGTATTTTTGGTACGGCGTGAATTCCTTACCATCAGAAAATCCGTCTGCTTGTTTGCCTTCCAATATCATAAAAAGGTAGAAAAAATACTAGATCAATTTTGATCGTAATTATGAAAATAACTGCTACTTTAAGAATACAGGTCAAGTATTACTTTAAGGCCCCAACTTAGTCAGCCAGAAGAGCCAATCAGCGCACTCCCCCGTTCCATGATTACTATGAAATATTGCGCTCAAAAGTAAATGTCTTAAGCGCCAAATCACTATTTTTGACACTATAAAAGTAATTTGAAAAAAAAAATATAAAAACTGAAACAGTTATCTTTTAGGTATAATACTTATCTATGTTTATGTTAAATCTGGTGTCGACATTTTCATAATTGAAGTAGACAGTTGGATTTTGCTTTAAAAAAAGGGTAACTTTTTGATTTTTTTCTATCGAGCAAAGTGAAATGAATCGTGTTTTGGAAACACTAGTCTTATAAAGCATATTAATGTTAATCTTGTGTATTTTTGTCGCCAAGATCCATAATTGCTTTGAATGAAAAAAACAGTATATTGCTGACGTATTTTAGCATACATGGCCCCTTAAGAGTGCAGTTTAAGAGCAGAACACTACAAAAAACGAACTCCAATCATTTCATTACGGCATTACGATCAGATAACTCTTTTTTCGAGAGTTTTCTAATGATTCTGAGATGTTCTAACGTATATTCATTAACATCTCACTAGTAGCTTAGGGTTATAAGTACCTAACCTATACAAATAATAAAACTAGAATAGTAAATTATGTACATTGAAGATATAAAAAACTTTTTTTTTATGATATTGGAAGGCAAACAAGCAGACGGATTTCCACCAAATTCCACCAAAGGTGGTAATGGTGCGTTGCCAACCTGAGGCCGGGATGTTAGGCCTCGAGCAAAAGTAAGTTACCTTACCCTCCTCGGTCGAAATGAGAGCGCTACGGAAAAACGGTGCTGTAACGCTCGCTGACCGCATTCGTAACAGTGAGATCCGAGAAAGAGTTGGATTGAAAGAAAGTGTTGGAGTTAAAATGCGAAAGGGCATGCTCCATTGGTTGCGTCATGTGGAATGACGGATGAAAGATTGACAAAGCAGATATACAATGCGAATGTGGATGGATATAGGTACCCGGGGAGACCAACGTTGACATTCCACGATCAGATCACTCAGATATTATCCGAGGATGGTGTCAAGAGTCTCCGAAACGGGCGTGTTTGTATGAAAAGGTTAATGAATGTGAAGGAAGCAAGACAGGTTTGTCAGGATCCTGAGGTCTGGCACTCGATACTCTCTGCCTACTCTGTAAGGGACTTGGCGTGAAGATATGTATGTATGTATGTTTGTAAACAAGCAATACTTTAATTATTATAATAAAAAAAAGGTATCTTCACGCCCATATCCCCGAAGATGTATGCAGAGGCAAAATCAGGGCACCCAAGACGAAGCCGAAGATACTAAGTCCCACAGTGGGATAGGTGGCAAGTCTATTGCTGAACCGGGCACACACCCAATCCCGAGCAACATTTTTTTTAATAGAAAATTGGAAAAACCGTATTTTCATTTTGTTGCCCTATCCGGAGATCGAACCCGGGACCTCATGAAGTCCTCACCCACTAGACCACAGAGGACTAACATAGAGAAAATAAAAACGGTATGAAAGAAAACTTAGGAAGCATTGTGTAAATCCGAGAACTCTCAAAAAAGAAATGTATCTTAAATCTCGGGGATAAAAGTTGCGGTGAGCTCTTGAGATAGGATCTTAGGATTAATGACAACTTCTTAGCTTTTATTATTTCAAATGACTGAATAGTAGACAACAGTATTAAGGATCTTCATGAAAAACATTTCATTAAGGGTTTACTTTTAGAACTCGACAGAAAAAGAGGGATATAAATTTGACGAGTATGTTAATATTAGTGGAGTGAGTCGGTTTCTGTCATCATAACTTTTGAAAGGATGTACTGATTTTGATGAGAAATTATTTGTTTGAAAGCTAACGTGATCGATATTGTTTTTCTCTACACTTACATGTACGATTGGGGTTATTGAACATTTTTATTTTAGTGTTATAATACATTTATGGACACGTTTTTCGTATTAACGTGTATCCTTTAAACTCACCTAGCTTTAGAAAACTATCCGGATAGGATCGCGGACCGGATATCGGAGCGGTTACAAAATAATTTAAATCCGATGCTTATTTCCAATTAGCATGAAATCGAGATTCAAGAGTAATCCTTTCGATCTCGATTAAATAAGATCATAAGACATGATTGCGGTTCAAGATAAGTTTTATTGTTTCAAATAAATATAATACAGTTTTTTTTTGTAAATCATTGACTTTTGTGAAGACATTGAATAAAATTTAGCAACTATGGCGGCATTACGAGAAATTTTGTTCAAGTTATTTTTATTTCAGCACTTGCCTTGTGCTTGGGTTAAATTTCTATAAATTTTAAAGAAAGAAAAAGACGGGAGAGTAGGTTACAGGTTCAAATCCTGTATGGGACAAAAAAAATTCTTGTTTTAAAATTTATAGAAATTTTGTTCAGTTAAAGTGCTCAAGTGAAGCATTCCTAAAGAAAATTGTGATCGATGACGCCAAATCTCACTCGATGAGCTTAAGTGAGAACGGTACCGCTTTACCTTAGACCTTTACATTATTGATTATGACGACTTATGAGTCTTATGACTTATATATACTTATAAAATACCATATCCTGACTGATCAGGATCGTAGAGCAAAAACTGTTAAAGTTACAGTCATGAAAATTAGTGAGGTGGGTCATTTTATAAAATGAACACTCACTAAGGACAAAATTTTGGAAATTTTAGCCCTAAGGGAGTGAAATAGGGGTCAAAAGTTAGTATGGAAGACCGTCATCTTTTAAGTTAGAAACATGAAACTTTATTTTTGGGCTACTTATTAAAAATGATAGATAAGTATTTAGATGTTTCTGAAAATTCTACACCTAAGGGGGCTAAATATGTGTTGAAAGTTTGCATTAAAGTTCGTATTAATAGGCTATAATCAGTAAATTATATTAACTGCCACGCGAGCAAAGCCGCGGGTAACAGCTAGTCAACAGCTAGTAAATTCATTGAACATAAGTAATGGCAAAAGCTAAGAAAATTAAATAAATTTTATTTTATTTTAATTTTAGACTTTGTGGTCTAGCGGTCTGGCGTTCTTGCGTTCCCGGGTTCGAAAACTGGGTCTGTCAAAACAAATTTGTTTTTCAATTTTCTAGTAATTACAACGTTACCCGGGATTGAATATATACCCGGTTGGCGGTAGTAAAAGTTATAGTATAAGGAACATCACTAAAATATGATCCCAACTCTAGAGCTATCACTATTGGTCGGTAGCACGGCCTATAATAGCGCCATGTGGTATTTAGTGCAGGAAAATTGTGATTGCAATAGATGCAATTATTAATCATTGAACTGTATAACTAATTACATTCAGTGTTTCATTGGCTTTATTACTCAAAAATGATACCAAAATTATCTTTATGAAAATGTCTTACTTAAGATATACCCTACCACACCATAATGGATAGATCTTCCATAAAAGTATCTTCACGCCCATATCCCCGAAGAAGTAGGCAGAGGCACAACCAGGGCACTCACGACTAGCCTAAGATAGCAAGATACTAAGTCCCACAATGTGATAGGTGGCAAGCCTATCGCCAACCGGGCACATATCCTATCCCGAGCAACATTTTTTTTATTAGAAAATTTGGAAAAACCCAATTTTCTTTTTGTTGTTCGACCTGGGATTTTAACCCGGGACCTCATGCAGTCAAGTCCAACAACTGAACCGCAAGACCACAGAGATCTTCCATACTTACTGGATCTTCCAAAACCTAGTTCAGTAATTTTTTTCCCACATTCCAGGTACATTTTTGTAAATTTAACATTTTTTTTTATAAATTATAATTATATAATTATTCGACTTTGAAATACTAAATACATCTCAACAAAATTGGAAAAACCCTACATCGATTTTAGTAAGTAAATCGTACACACGTGCCAATAAATTAATTTTTTTTCGGTGTAACTGAGAGTCCTTTATCAGATCCAGATGTGGTGCCAAAGGGACCACCTCAGAAGTACGCTCACTCAATTATACTTGAAATCAAACATTTTCAATGAACCCCTGACCAAACCTTTACATATAAAGTAGCCAAGAATAATTTTGATCACGTCAGCTTTCAAAAAATCCGCATCGAAATCTGTCCATCTTTTCAAAAGATATGATGCCACAGGCAGATATACACACACGTGAAACTTTTACACTCCTCATTTTGCGTCGAAATTACAGCGAAATAAATTAACATAAAAAAAAGTCGAAACTTCTATTTATTTATGAATTCGATTGAAAATGAGGACGTTATACCTATGTTCGACTCTTTTTTTATGAATGTTAATCGATTTCTCCGTGATTACTGATATGATTCTTTCATTCCTTTTTCATTTAAAAGAGTTAATTTTTGAGGCAGCCCTATAATAGATCAGGATCTGATAAAATAATCTCAAGGATATCGAAGAAAATACTCTCTTTTTATATTCGAACTCGCTTATCGAAATCAAAGATTGTTTTTTGTAGCTTTGTTTCGCTAAAATTATAAACTTACGTAGATAATATTATGTATATTTTATAATTATATAAAATTATTAACTAGATATAATAAAATACATTGGTGATGATTCTGTTGTTCACAAACTGAACTTATTTTAGATGCATGTCTTTTTCAAATGAAACAAAAGCGGTAGAGATGCAACATTTTCGACATGTCAAATTGTGATGTTTTTAATTAACGTTTTGCATTACCCAAGAGCCTGACATGACTTACTGACTACTTATGACTAATTATAATTGATTAAAATTGATATAAAATTTGATACAAATTTCTATTTGACTAATGGCAAAATACTAACGTATAGGCCAAAACTTAAAGAAAGAAAAAAAAAGAAAAATTAACGTTTTCCGAGTGATAGATTAAACGTCTGTAGAAATGTCGCGTACAGACTAATCTAACAGCACTAAAAGTGTTTTGTCTTTGTCTATTACTGTCATTAAAAAAGAAAGCTATAACTTAAAATTATTTTAGTGAGCGCATAGCAAAATAACCACCGTTGTGTGGAAAGAAATAAATGAACATTTCCTTCACTTCGTAAACTTATTGGATCTTTTCCTTGGTGAGGTTTCAAGTTAAACTCTTAGATTAAGATAAATTCCTAAGATAGCTTTTATTGTTTTAATGACTATATGGAAGACGAAGCTAAGGATTTATTTTATGACACCTAGCCTACGAAAACATTATTTAAATCTCATAGATATTATACATATTATTACAGAATATAGTTCAGAAACCAGTTTTCATTTCAATTTTATTTTCTTAACTTCAATATATACATATGAATATATAATTACACACCTAAACACATATATATGTATTGAAGTTGAGAAAATACAGAGACACAGTACAGTGCGCCAAATATAAAGAAAGAATTATATACATACATAAATATACACATACAATTAAATAAAATTGGATTTAATTGTATGTATGTATACTTAATTGTATTAAAACAATCGCTTTTTACTACATGCATATTATGAATGTACAAATACCAAAATATTTTTTACCATATTTGTTTAAATAACTGTTTGTTACGGCTAATCTCTGAAACAGCTGGACCGGTGTTGAAGGGACTTTTACTAGCTAGTGTGGGATGTATGTAATAAAAAGTAACTTAATCTACTCTTATAATTAAATTTTTTTTGTTAAATGCCAGGCGGAGGAAGTCGCGGGCACAGCTGGTAGACTTATATGTTGAAATATCAGTAGTGATCTCTAAAATTGGAATGTGAATATATTACAATAACTTGTTTTTTTTCAGATTTTTTAAGAAAAACTTTCTAACGACTAAAGCTACCTTCACGCTCACATCCCTTAAGATTCTGGCGGAGGTACAACCAGTTCATCCACGACTAGAGGAAGATGCTAATTCCCACAATGTATTAGGTGACAAGTCTATCGCCAACCGGGCACATATCCAATCCCGGTAAACGTTATTTTTTTAGTTTAGTTTAGTTAGGTTAGAAAATTGGAAATACGCATTTTCTATTTTTTTTTGTTTCCCCACCCGGCGATCAAACTCGGAATCTCAAGATCTTTCTAATGAATGTAACGTATTCGTTGGATTTACTCATTTTGCAAAACCAAATTAGTGGGAGAATTTTCTTTTTTTAACTTTGATTTTTAAATATATCATGCCACATGAGAACAGTAATACTAAAATATTTTTATTTCATATTCACACACATAAAATACTAAAAGTTTTACCTCCTCAAATTTACCCCTGTATTATATATTTTTTGACTTTATTTAAAAACTTAAAAAAGAAGTTAAAGTCTATCTGTGATAAACAGGGTCGGATTACATAGTGTAGACTGTAACATAGAGTCAATATCTATGAAATATTCACATTACGTGCGCTAGAATGAACCCAACCGTAATGTTATCTAATGTAATTTTGAAAAAGTTAAAATGTTTGATTAAATTTTCAATTGTATTTTATGTTAACAAATAAATATGTCTAAACAAATCCAAATTTAATCTAAAGGATTTGCCTGTATTGTGTTAACCAATGATTCTAACACATAGAAACACTTACACACACTTAAGATTAATGAAGTAACATACTAATAGACAAATATAACTATATATGTCGCCTCTGTGGTTTATCCATCCAGATGTTGGACTAGACTGCATGAGGTCCCGGGTTCGAATCCCGGGTCGGCCAACAAAAAGAAAATTGGGTTTTTCCAATTTTCCAAAAAAATGTTGGTCGGGATTGGAAATGTGCCTGGTTGGCGATATGCTTGCCACCTATCACATTGTGGGACTTAGTGTCTTCGTGTAGTCGTGGGTGCCTTGGTTGTACTTCTGCCTACCTCTTCGGGGATATGGGCGTGAAGATACTTTTTTTTCTAAGAAAAAAAAACATTGCTCGTACGTTGCTCTACGGGGATATTGGCGTGAAGATACTTAATTTAACAAATATATATTATAACACAAATTCCTGTTCATGTCTGGAATGAATAAGTTCCTCGCAGATGATTAGTGGAGTTAGTCATCTCCTCGAACCCTCGACCAACGAAATGGTTAATTACATATAAAGCTCTTATTACACCGTTTCTATCATACAAAATAGGAATTCATTTATTTCATTTTCGAATGTAACCAAAGTAATGGTATTTGACAAAGATGTAGCCAAAGTAACGAAAGAAACCAAAGTAATGGTATTTAAAAGAAAAATTTAAAAGAAAACATAATTGTTACTATTTTACGAAAACATTGTAATGTTGAGCTAAAAAGCACTTAATTCAAAAATAAGTAATGTAAATAAAACCCTACAAAACTTATCTGTAAATTATAGAGACTTGATCACGTCAGTTTTTAAACAAAAAAACTGCATCAAAATCTGTCCGTTTCTGATTCATGACGTCACAGACAAACACGTCACACTTATAATACCTTCTTATTCAATCAGCTAAATGCAACTTCAAAACCCTGTAGGTATAAATACTTCTTGGTTGCTGTTTCGTTTTTTTAGTGACTAACTTGTTGCTAACCTCGCGGTTTTTACAACTTCACCGAACTTTTTGTTTCGTCAGAGAGCTATCGTGCTTCAAATTATTGTGTTTGTCTAACATTGCGAGGTGTGAAAACAGCAAGTTGGTGATCAATTGAACCCTTGAAGTGAGTGACAAAGAGAGAGAGAGACAGACACAAAGAAAATAAAAAAAAAACAATTCAATTGTAATTGTTTGGTGGCAGCAATATATAATAGCAGTATAATTGCAAGAAACCGACATCGATTACGATGAGTAAATATTAACTAAAAATTTATAATTTTCCTCGATTTCCCAGGTGGGAAACATTGTCAGGTCCAGAGTTGAAGGTAGTGGGACTAGATACCTCAGAAGTACGCAATTTCAAAGAAAAACGGTTCAAAAATGACAGAAAAATAGTTAAACATAAAATGGAGTCGAACATATAACCTCCTTTTTCGAAATAGGTTAAAAATACAAGGCTTCGTCGGGTTAATATTGAAAAATATGTAAAATATTATGTTACCCGCTTATCTTTGTTTCACGGTTGTTGAAGGTAAATGACTAATAAAATATTAAGGCCAGTGACACATGATCGATTACACGGAGCAATATTGGTAAGCCTCTTAATACTGATATTTTTTCATCTTTATTTTATAATATTAAAAAAAATAGCTACAACTCAGGTTTGTTCGCATTTTAGTTTTATCCTCTTTTGGGAACTATTTGAGCTATTAATTAAATTTATTCCAGTATCTTCATTATTTCTATGTGTAAGTATCGTTTATTAACACTTATGATACAAGCACACAATTTGATCACTTTGTGTCACTTGCCCAGAAATATTTATTTATTTAATAAAACTAAAGGTCGCCCATTTTTCAAATTTTGACCATAATAAATTTATATTATTAGTTATTCAATATAAATCATTTTGATAAGAACGCCATCTTTATCTATCAAGACAAACTACTTAGTTTCCAAACTTTAATGATTATAGTTTGTACATCATCTGTGCTCTTTTATTGTTATCAATATATTTTTTTGTGTTTCAAATGCACGGCAGTATGTCTAATGTTTTATTTTTCGATTTAATGCTTTTTATAAGCATAATTGTTGAAAAATATTAGCTTTCTGCACTTCTCCTACACATTAACTATAATTTAACCAATTTTCATACTCCTCCGCCGGCGCAATTTTCGTGAAAAGGGGTCCAAAATGTATTTGCTTCACGTATTATTATGACAAAAAAATGTTTATGCCCATCATAGAGTCAATGTACTTGTGCACCGAATGAAGTTATTAATATAGGACAAAACAAAGAAACTAATACATTTTTATATTATTTACATTTTAATTTTTAATTTGCATAATGATTGCCAATTGCCTGTATGTCTCCTGTGTAGAATAGCCTGAAATATTTCCGACTTCAAATATTACTCGTATTTGAAGTGAATAATATTTAAAAATAACTGTAAAATACTATGTATTTTATAACGTGAAATTAAGCAACGTAATGCTTAGTCAAGTGAAAGAGGGATCATACCATGTCTGGAGAACGATGATGTATTTATAGTCATGAACGTTGATAGCCAAATTACCTGTAAATAAAAAAATGCAATTATCGTTAGGTTTCTAAAACGCAATCATTTTCTTATACTATGTCGATTATGTAGCCGCTTGCACGTTGATTGGTTAAATTGGAATAATTTGTATTTATTCCTAACACTCACAAAACGAGTATATAATTTCCTTACTCTGGGGTTCTACAGAATTGTATAATTTTATAAAAATTAAATTGTTAAATGTAGGGGATTTAATCCAATATAGAAGATATCTTAACCGCGTAACATGCGGCTTGCACGTTCTCGGGTTAAATATAAATGAAAAAAACATCTTCATGCCTATGTCCCCGAAGACTTAGGCAGAGGCACAACCACGAAAAGTCGAAGACACTAAGTTCCACTATGTGATAGTGGCACATATCCAATCCGGGCAACGTTATTTTGCTGGACCCGGAGATCGGACCCGGGACTTATAGAAGTCAAGTCTAACGCCTAACCACTAGACCACAGAGGCGAAAATACATATTATAAGTATGGCTTAAACTGCCAAATAAATACTTCTGCAGAACTAGTTTAAATGCTAACTCGAGAGTTATGTATTTAACCTAGGAACGTGTAAATGGCCCTTAATGTTTTGAATGAACCCAGGAACGTGTAAGTGGTCCTAAACCAAACAGTAAACAGATTTCCTATACAGAATTTAATTTCTTCACATCTATAGGGGAAATTCAATATGTCTCTATTGACCAAAGATGTTATTTGTGTATTGAAAACATATGACTAGGATACTAAGCTTTTAAAGGTAATGGAGTGGTGAACATTAATTAGCGACGAAACCGTTTTTTTTATGATATTGGAAGGCAAAAAAGCAAACGGATTTTCTAATGGTAAGAAATTCAAGCCGCCTAGAAACAGCAAAGGTGGTAATAGTGCGTTGCCAACCTAAGGCTGGGATGTTAGGCCTCCAGCAAAAGTAAGTTTACCGGCTACCTTACCCTCCAAACCGGAGCACGTCATGACGTTATCGCGGTAGGAATAGGTAAGGCGGTGGTACCAATCCGGGTGAGTCGCTGCGAAACTCTACCACCTAGTCAGATATCGCGGTGTTTGTGACGGTAAGCCTATGCTCGCCTTTTACGAGCTGCCTGGCAGATGGTCTATTCTGCAAAGGAGCCCGGACCAACACGACGAAAAATTCGTTTTGGACGTCACGTCACAAAAAAACGACGCGTTGCACTCCGGAAGTGCCGGAAGAAGTGAAAAAAAAAGTTTTCTTTCTTTAAAAAATTATAGAAAATTTATCCCAAGCACAGGGCAAGTGCTAAAATAAAAATACGTTGAAAACTTGAACATTAACTTTGTGCATTTTTGATATTTTGGAATGGTTAGAGAATAATTTTGCATGAATTGCTTTACTTATCAGAATGAAAGTTCTATCATTTATGTGGTAGAATACAATATTCAATTATTACGCTATCGTACACAAACATGACAACACGAATATTCGCGCATGCGCCCTGCGCCGTCCTACGAATTTTCGGTCAGGTCACGTGTCCTGAAGCAAGTTTAGAAGTTTTCACTTCAAAGCTTATCACTAAAAAAGTAAAATGTTTTTATAGAGATGTTTTCGAGGCGTATTCCAATTTACATTCAAATGCTAGATGCAAAAAGGACGAACGATGATCATCCTAAATGAAAGAGTCTTGACTCGACACCCAATTTTGCGCAATATTGATTCCTCTTAAATATGTAATTTTAGGCCTTGAGCTGACACACGATTTTTTGTCGGATTTAAGTCTTCACATATTTATAAATGTACGCAGTTTAGTTGCTGATTATGATTTATTTTTGTAAGTTTATAGAATAAATGTCTAGATATGATACTTTTAGTATTTTTAAATAAAATCTAGGAAATCTCTAGAAGTTGTAAGAGCAACATGGCGCAACATCTCGCTGATTTTTTGGTTATAACGTTGACATATAAGAAGACTGCCTTCGCGTAACAATTAGCTATACGCATTATAGGACAAGGACAAGCACTGATGTTAAAACTCTACCACTGTTATTCGCTAGTTAACTGATAATTTACTACCGCATTCCTGATACAACTTTACACTATCTAATTCTAAAAATTTTAATATTTTCATAGCACTGCAATAATATTAAACTGATTTCTTAAATCATACCAAGCAAAACAATAAGTTTTCCTTTTTATCCATGAATATCTATAATAGTCTAAGTCGCAAGTAAACAGTTAGTTAAAAAAAAGGGAAAGATCTTTTAATTATTTCAGTTAGCTCTTGGACTAACGCTTTAAACACGATGACGGAAATTAGCAAACATCATTAAAACAGCCGGAACAAGTAAGGTGGTTGCGGCTCGCTTTAATGTCGAGTCTACACGGTGCTTATCACCTAGTTAAATGCGTACTAAGTTTTAATATTAATGTTAAAACCTTGTTCCTCGTAATATTATCAATGCAATAGTGTGTTTTTGTTCATGGTATCATTTTTATATGTGGATAGAATACTGGAGAGGAACTGTTTATACCGACATCTAACCTATGTTTAAACGCATCACTAAACAAAAAAACATACAAACCCATATCCCCGTTGAGATCGGCAGAGGTACAACCACGGCACCCATATTAATATATAAGTCCATTGATCCCTTTTTGCCAATTAAGTTTAAAAATTTAACAAACACCGCTTCGTTGGTCGAGTGGCTAGTGTACACGCTTAACTACATTGACTTACCGTGAGGCTCGGGTTCGATTCCCGAAGGGGGCAGGCATTTGTGTGATGAACATTAAAATGTCTGCATCTCCGGGTCTGGCTGTTTATTAAATTTATTCTGGTATCTGTTTAAGTATTCCTATGTTATAGAATCGTTGACTAACACCCATAACACAAGCATATAATTTGCCTAATTTAGGGTTAGATTCAATTTGTGCAACTTGTCCAGAGATATTAATTTATTTTTACTATCCCCACGACTAGTCGAAGATACTAAGGGCTAATCTTAATAACCTTTCTACAGGTAAAGATAGGCCTTTTAAAGATTTGTTGCTAAGATATTTTTGTTAATTATTGAAATGTTAACAGCCTATATACATACTTAGCAATTGATCTATAATAGACCGATCTCTTATCTTAGATAGGTCGCCCACAATGATAGGTATGATAGATGTCAAGCCTATCATCAACCAAGTACATAAAAAGTCCTAGCATCGTTGTTTTTACTGGAAAATTGAAAAAAAAAACACATTTTTTCATGTTGCCCGAACGAACCTGGGACCTCATGGAGGTTCCAACGTCGGACCGCCAGGTCACATAGACATCTAATATATAATTTTATAAAACACGTATACTATGAATAATAGTACCGTACAAAATTAATAGGGCATAATTATTTAATCGTTTCGCTTAATTAAGAGCTATAATAGGACTGTTAAACTAGCCTTAAGGCCTGAAATTATTAACAATGAAGGTATATTAAATGCCAACGTTGAACAGTGTTAATTATCAAATTAGCTATGTTTGAATTCTGAATTTTGCGTTAGTTTCGCTACTGTCTTGATCCCGATCCATTGTGTAGAATAGACCATTGCCTCTCTGCCTCATAAGAGGCGATCATTAGTTAAGTGAGTCATTACCAATAACATTGAGATAGAGTCCTGTGCAGAAACTTGCCTGGATAGAAATACACCGCCTCACCTATTCCTACCGCCATTATGACAGCTCCATATTTCGCTCCGAAAGAAAGACGCTCTAGACACATCTACAACTTCTATGATGTCTACAGGCCACACTCTTACCATTAGGAAAGCAATTTGAATGAATAAGTAGACATACCATAGGTAAAATAACTTTAAGTTACCTTTGAGTGAATAGGTAGACATACAGTACATATTTTTTTTAATCAATCCAAGTTTGGTTACGCTTGTGGCTTCATTCATATATCTTGAAATTAGCGCTGTAATTATATTTTAACAAGCTTTCACTTGATCATACTTAGCTTAGATTTTATATATAAGCCTTTTTTCATAATCAGTAAAAATCGTATCAAAATGTGTCAAAGCAAATAATTTGAAACAAAATCGTTATTGCTCTTAAGCAAATCTAATATATCTCAGCCATTATTTCTACAATATATTATTTACTAGTGTGTATTTGACACCGTAACGAAAACTTCTGTGGTAGTTTAGATACGTATCAGACTTCAAAATTCATTTTAAAGTTATGTCGGAAATAAATGGTTAAATATTGAGCAGTTTTTCAGCCCGCAATGTATAGTGAACAAAGTACGAGTAAATGCATTAAGCCGCGCGTTCCGAGCTGTAAGTGCGACCTAATACGCTATTTTATTACATTGCTGTTTTTAATAAAATGTGTGATTTATTAGATATTAATTAAAAATCGAGTTGTGTTAGATAGCATTAATAAAATAACAGTGAAATTAACATTTTTAATTATTTATACGGGATACTCACGATCTCTTTTTATTTTATTTGTTTTATTTGCATAGGCCGTGGTCACGACGGGACCACGGCCTATGCAACTAGGCCGAAATATCGACAAATAAAATAAAAAGAGATCGTGAGTATCCCGTATAAATAATTAAAAATGTTATTAATTCGCGACGATTTAAGTTTAAAACAGTGAAATTAATAACAAAAAAATCATCTTTTTTTGAAAACTTCTTTATATGCATGTCTATCATGTACAGAATTCATGGTTGCATTTTTCGGTTCACGCGGTGTATATAGGTACATATCGCAGCCATTATTTTGTATAACATTTTCAATAAGACAGAGCAGATGATTTCTTTATATAGACGACGCGACGTGTGGATTAATAAAAGATAAATACACACAAGCAGCAGTTGGCCTTATACATAAAACGAACGTACTTATTATTCATCGATTACAGTCGATCGTTTGCTCCGAGCTTTTTGATATTCAATCCAATTCCGCTGTAGTCGACTGAGATATCTTCAAATCTTTGCACGCCGTCTGTTCAGAATAGCCCTTTCATTATATGAAGGGCCGATATTTAAGGAAGTCCTTTTGCGCATATGAGTACATAAATTTCTATAAATTGTGCAAATAATACTTTTTAGGGTTTCGTACCTCAAAAGGAAAAACAGAACCCTTCTAGGATCACTTTTTTGTCTGTTCGTCTGTAAAACCATTCATCTCAGGAACCCGAGGAGATATCAAGATGAAATTTATATCAAATACTCAAATCTACTGTTTCTTGCAGTTATGAAAAAATCGCTCTTCTAAGGCAACGCAATCAAAAGATACAGCCATTTTGGTCGCAAATTTTAAAAACTCCTAAATAATAATAATACTAAACAAATAAATATCCTCGTACAAGTTCCCAGACGGAATCTAACCACAAAATAAGCAAATTATATACTTGTGTTATGTGTGTTAGTCAACGATTGTAATACATATAAATACTTAAATACCAGAATAAATTTGATAAACACTTAGACCAGATATAAATACTTAAATACCAGAATAAATTTGATAAACACTTAGACCAGATATAAATACTTAAATACCAGAATAAATTTGATAAATACTTAGACCTGGATATGCAGACATCTAAATGTTCATCATACAAAAGCCTGGCCCTTTAGGAATCGACCCGAACCTCACGGTTGATAGGTGTACTTTTGCGGGTACGCGAGCCACTCGACCAACGAGGCGGTCATTGAATGGTCAAAATTAGTCAAAACCTTATAAACCTAGTACTTATAAATTATAATCTTGAAATTTGTTACGAAGCAATTTCTTGTAGCACAGATAATTTTAAAATATTTTTGTGGGATTGGGACAAGAACATTACATTGTGGGACTTAGTGTCTTCGATGACCTGGTTGTGCCTCTGCCTACCACGTCCGGGATATGGAAGGGAAGATACTTTAGAGGTTCGTATAAAACCCTCGGTGCATTAGTTCATCTCGCACTGATTCTCGCCCACTCGCCTGTTTTTTGTGTGTGTAAGAACACACAACTTTCTACAGAACATTCTATTTTTAATAATCCTTTTTTATTTGAAAAAGTACGCATTCAAAAAAAAGTAGGTATAAACCTACATAATCGTTATGGCAATTGGCTTAGCGCTATTTTGAGCTATATTTAAAATACGTTAAACATAATATGTTATAGTATCAAAAAATAGTTTTTTAGAATTTCTGACAAAAACAATATTGCACAGGATTAGATAACTGAGGTTTGTCCAACTAAGTACTACTTTTGGCTTATCATAGGTGCCCCGGATATTCTAACCACTTCAGAGATACGGACGTGAAGATACATACAATATTGAAACTAACTTCAGTTATGTGCACTGTACGCTCAGTACATAGAAACTGCACCACAATGTAAACTTTACGAAGTTCCCCGGAGCAGTTAGAAAGCAATGTAGAAAATGCGCTAGAAATAAAACATTCCATTTTTAAAAGTTTCAAACGTACGTGTATTTGAACTTCTTAGTAATTAACACTGTGTTGCCAGTATCTTCAAAAACTTTCCCACGTAAAAGTTCCCTCGTAAAAGTTAATCGCCCCATTTTTAGAACATCAAAAGGAAACTACACTGTTATTTAGTGATGTTTGAATGAAAATTTAAAACAACAAAAATCAACTTCATTTGCAAACTCAATTTCTATTTTTGGTCACCTCGTTGGTTGATCTCGGGTTTGATCTCCGAAGGGCAGGCATTTGTGCGATGAATATTTAGATGTTGGCATTTCTGTGTCTAGGTGTATAAAAAATATTCTAGTAGCTTTTCAAGTATTTTTTTGTATTAGTATTGTTGACTAATTAGCATATAATTTGCTTACTTTAAGGTTAGATTCAATTTGTGTAATATGTTCACAGATATGGATATAATATCATATTTCAGGTACTATTTTCAGATACAAAAAAAAGGTAGTCTTACAACTAAACCGCCAGTGGTCAGGGCGACAGTTTAAAAACAATATATCATCACGCCAAGTCCCTTATGGGGTAGGCAGGGAGTATTAAGTGCCAGACTTCACGATTCTGACTAACCTGTCTGGCTGCCGTCACGTTCATAACCCTTGAATAATATTCGAGTTACCTGATCGTGGAATATCAACCTTGGTCTCTCCGGGTACCTATCCATCCACATTCGCATTGTTTATCTGCTTTGTCGTCTTTCATCTGTCATTTTTTCCAAATGACCGAACGAGTGGAGCTAGCTCTTTCGCATTTTAACAATAACACTTTATTTCAATCCCACTCTTTCTCGGATCGCACTGTTACGAATGCGGTCAGCGAGCGTTATACCACAGATTTTCCGTAGCGCTCACATTTCGACCGCATTTATCCTACTTTCATGCTTTTAATGACACACCCAACTCTCGCTTCCGTACAATAACGTTGGGATAAGCAAAGCATTATGCAAAGCGAGTCTAGCTTTTGACTCAAAACCATTATTATTATTATTATTTTAATTATTATTTAATTATTTATTGTACACAGTAACCACTTTAACCAGAAAATTAAAAAAAATGTATAATTGCCGAGCGTCTCTCTAAGTAAAAGAGATTTCTTCCAACCAACTGGTTTCAAGGAAATATTGTAAGCAAAGATAATTATAGAATATAATTGATTTATATTAATTTATTACAATTTATAACAAAAGTTAAAACATTATTATTATACGTTTTTTTAATTGAGAATACACTGAACAAGGACACGGCACTCCTGATAGAGACATTCGTGTCTTTACCATAGATGTTATTGTCCCTGTCCTGGGGCGCAAATGTTAGGCCTATTGTACAAAACTACGTGACCTTGTAAACTGTAACATGATACTATCGTTATAACGGCAGAATCCGGTAAGGCAGTGGACCCATACCCGGTCTAGATTTTTTAGTGTGATGAACTGGCAGACGAGCCTACAAGCCACCTTATGGAAAGTGGTTACTGTTGCACATCTGCAACAACAGGCGAGTTACACTGCCGACTTGACGACTCTAAAAAAGTGATTAATACGCTTTTTAAAAGATCCTATGTCATATTTTAAGGGGAAAACTAATTAAGGAAGTGAGTTCCATAGTTTGATAGTGCGAACTAAAATGTCCCGACTAAACCATGCTGTTCAAGTTGTCCAGCTTGTGTTTATGGTAATTTTTGCTCAGCCGAGTAATGTGGTGGCATTTTTTATGGTATTGAAAGGCAAACAAGTAGATGATTTCCTGATGGTACGAAATTCATGCCGTCTAGAGACACCGAAGGTGGTAATAGTGCTTTGCCAACCCCAGGTAGGAATGTTAGGCCTCGAGCCTAGTTAGTTTACCAGCTTCATTATCCTTACAACCGGAACACGTCAACAGCAAGCATTGACGTTATATCGGCAAGAATAGGCAAGGCGGTTGTAGCAATCGGCGAAAGTCGGAACTCTACCACTTAGTAAAGAAGGTGAAAAAAAAGCTACAAATAGATTAAAGAGCTCAGAACACCCCCCATGGTAGAGCCCGCAGAATACACTGCACAGCACTCTACTTCTGGCTATATATCTTAGGATATTCCTTAGTTCATTATTCCAATAGAAACTCTTTATTGTTTTTGTCTTAATTTTAATTTACATAAATTACCTGTCACGTTGTTTGTCCGCGATGGACTCCCTAAAGTACTAAACCGATTTCAATCGAATTTGCACACTGTATGCAGTTTGATCCAACTTAAAAGATACCATAGCTTACATCTTATTTTATGATAAAAAAAATACCATCCGAGCCAAGCCGCAACAGGCAGCTAGTTTTTATTAAAACAGAGGCAGAAAGAAAACGATTTTCCTGATCTTAAAATATAGATTTTCTTGTAACACCATAGGGCATAGATGGTTAAGGTTTATGACCTAGCAGTGGACGAGGTGTACCTTGCGTAATACCGTTATTAATTTGTAACCCAAACAATTCCCTTAAACAATATAGCAAGTGGATTCTCCACGTCAAAACAAGATGGCCGATTATTCATACTCGAAGCGAGTGGATAATGGAATAACAATTCCTTCTTGTTTCATCTAAATAATGAGTTTTCCAGCGAGCCAAGCGCATTTCAATCACTCGCAGCGAGAATTTGTAGCGCTGTTTTGCTTTACATTTGTTTATTCTTATTTTGTACACAGAGTAAGTAATAGTGCTAGTACAGTAGCCTTCTTAAATAAACATGGCTAAAGTACACCAAGATTTAAGTTGACATTGGTGGTAATTTTGTAGCGCATTCACTAAACTAATTCTAAGTTATTGCTATCTTCTTTTAACGAAAGTAATAGAAAGAGACAATACACTAAATATACACTTTTAGTACTGTATGTATATGTATATGTATGTGGATTTTGTAATATTCATAAAATTATTTTTAATAAACCTCCGACAAACTTCAAAACTTATGAGGTTAGCGTATTTATTGTTTAGATTGTAGACTAAAATTGTAATTTATTTTTTTGGAAACACATTGACATTCGCAATAATGAGATCCGGAAAAGAGTGGGATCGATAAAAGATGTTGCAAGAAAGAGTATGCTATATTAGTTTGGTCTTCTTAAATATCCCAGAACAAGTCACACAAAATGAATATAACCCTAAAGTGAGCAAACTGTAAGCTTGTGCTATGGATGTTAGTCAACGATAACAATACATAGAAATACTTAAACAGATACCAGAATAAATTTAATGCAATCCAGACCCGGAAATGCTGACATTTAAATGTTCATCACACAAATGCCTGCCCCCGTCGGGAACCGACGTTCATATTAAAATAATGAAAAAACAGATATAAAAGTAAATGATGGAGAATGATAATTGACGTGGGTTTTATCCGAAGATAGTGTCAACAGTCTCCAAAACCAGCGTGTTTTAATGAAAAAAGTTATTAAACAAGTCTGCAAGGATTGACATAACATTTGGCACTCAACATTCTCTGCCTACGTGATGTAAGGCACTTGAAGATATGTATACATGTATTTCTTTAAAAATAATACTAAAATTAGATTTTTTAAACGTTAAAAAAAGCTTTTTCCAAAAGTTTATTTTAAAAGATAGCTTTGCAGTGAGTTTAATTCATACCGGGAACATTACTTTCATCATAGACCAAGCCCTAAACAATAAAAGTAAGTGGTTCTCCTCGTGTCAAAAGATATTGTCGAGTACTCATACTCGGCGACTGAATAATGGAATAACAATTTCTTCTTTTTTCATCAAAATAATGGATTTTTCACCAACCCGGGCTCGTGTTAAGAAATATATCTGTTTTGGCTTCCTTTCATACCCTCTTTATAAGATTGAAGTATTTTAAAATAGATGGTGCCTTTTCTCCTTTCTTATTGTATACGTTCAGTAGGGTTACTCGTGAATCTCGATTTCGTGCAAATCGGAAATTAGAATCGGATTGAAATTTTAGGTACGCTTGAACACAGTTCTAGCGGAATATTAACATTTTGTTCCAAAAATTCAACGAATCCGATACAATAATTTATTATTACTAGTGGGGCGAGTTGGTCGAAATTCGACCATAATATATTTTAATATCTTGTTGATAAGAACGCCATCTTCATTTCTCAAGGCCAACTACTTTGTTTCCAAACTTTATTGTGCGCCATCAGTGATCTTTTATCGTTACCATCAATATATTTGTTTGTGTGTGTGACATGCATGGTAGTGTGTGTAATATTTTATTTATTAATTTAATGTACTTTATAAGCATTATTATTGAAAAATATAGTGCGTCCTGCACTTTTCCTACACATATACTATAAGTGTACCAAATTTTATGCTCCTCCGTCCGCTCAATTTTCGTAAAAAGGGGTTTAAAGCTTAGGCATCATGTATTAATATATAGATTAAAATGTGTTCGAGTATCTAAAATGACATATCTGATTTCAATTTCCAATTGGAATAAAATCGATATTAAAGAGTAGCCCTCCTGGTTGTGTTGTATTATTTTTATACGAGTATTCGATATAAAGATATTTTATGATGAATGCAATGACTAATGACCAATGAAAATAAAATAACGAATCAAATTGTGCCTTCTATTACACTTAATAATAAATGTTATCCGAGTTTAACTCATTTTCGAATTTAACGTTCCTACCATGTTACATTCAACATGCATTGGATATTCAATTTTGTATGTAAAGTTAAGCTACGCCAAATGCATTTTTTTAAATGCAATGCAATTTGCAAATTGCAAAAACTGCAAATATTCACGAAAAAAAACTTTGACACACCTTACTCTAAGTCGCTCTAAG
Organism: Calephelis virginiensis; assembly: GCA_002245475.1. NCBI lineage: Eukaryota > Metazoa > Arthropoda > Insecta > Lepidoptera > Riodinidae > Calephelis > Calephelis virginiensis. The sequence goes on from NJDC01007419.1 coordinate 22,269, forward strand.
GGTCGGTCGCACGTTCCTGGGTTAAGGCCCCATACTTAGTCAGCCAGAAGAGCCAATCAGCGCACTCCCCCGTTCCGTGATTACTATGAAATATGGCGCTCTAAAGTAAATGTCTTAAGCGCCAAATCACTATTTTTGACACAATAAAAGTAATTTGAAAAAAAAATATAAAAACTGAAACAGTTATCTTTTAGGTATAATACTTATCTATGTTTATGTTAAATCTGGTGACGATATTTTCATAATTGACAGATGGGTTTTGCTTTAAATAAAGGGTTAACTTTTTGATTTTTTTCTATCGAGCAAAGTGAAATGAATCGTGTTTTGGAAACACTAGTCTTATAAAGCATATTAATGTTAATCTTGTGTATTTTTGTTGCCGAGATCCATAATTGCTTTGAATGAAAAAAACAGTATATATATTGTTGACGTATTTTAGCATACATGGCCCCTTAAGAGTTTAACTCTGACTGAGCTTCTAATTAGGGTTTTATCACTTAATATTTCACAGTTTAACTCAGTTATATGTTCAACACAGGAACGTGCATGCGGCCCTTGAAGAAACAATTAATTTTGAAGTAATTCGATTTCAAATTAGTGTAACAGGTATATTACCCAAAGAAAATGTTCTTCATACAACCTAATCGCTTTTCGACTTCGATAATGTAAACTCTCAAAGGGTTCAAAATCACGACCTATTCAGCTACAGTTCTATACAAACACTTATCGAAGGGACTCATGAATAATTTGTGAGTTCTTGTTTGAAAGTTCGTATGTTATGTTTGTACTAAAAATATACTTGCATTAACAGCCAACTATCAGCCCGTCCTAGCTTCGCACGAGTGGACAGACTTCTATGTTATCCTATGCTACTTATATTATAAATGAGAAAGTTTATGTATTTGTGTGCTTGTTAGTTACTCCTTCACGCAAAAACTGTTGAACTGATTT
>NJDC01007421.1:11562-22438 GCA_002245475.1 Calephelis virginiensis
ATATTTTTAATAAACATTTTATTTATTTATAAACATAAGTTTCACAATTTATTATACATAAATTTAAAAATAGATTAATTTTTAGTCCTATCTGCCATACACTACCACACCACAAACGAACAGCCTGACCTTAGGTCAGCGACGCACCATCACCACCTTTGGTGTCTCTAGGCGGCGTGAATTCCTTATCATCAGAAAATCTATGTGCTTGTTTGCCTTCCAATATTATAAAAAAAGAGAAAATTAAAACAAATATTTTAAAAACGAATTCTTATTGTAATTACTGGAAAAACATGTAGGTATAATAACATGTGATCCATTAATAACAAAGTTTTAAAGTGACAAACTAGTTAAAATTGAAGATACGTATATGTGTTTAAAATAGTGGTACTTACGCTACTTACCAACAGAGCCTTTACCATGAGATTACTTTCGGTATGTTACGTGTCGAAATCTATGAAAGTTTTGGTCAAAAAATGAGTTTCTCTTAGTTACCGATAGATGTGCTGTTAAAAGTTTTCATCTATATATTAAAACATGATGCCAAGACTTTGGACCCCTTTTTACGAAAATTGCGCAGACGCAGGAGCATAAAATTTGGCACACTTATAGTTTATGTGCCAGAGAAGTGTAGAACGCTAATATTTTTCAATAATAACGCTTATAAAGTACATTAAATCAATAAATAAAACATTACCCACACTACAATGCATTTTTGAAATTGAAAAATTGAAAATATTTATTTGAAACAATTACACAATTACATGTTGTAACGATAATAACTGCATTAGTCAGAGACTGTGTCGCAGTTATTAACGCCACTTCCGGAAACCAAACGGAAATTGTTCCAATAAGAATAAATAAAATTAACTAATATAAGTAATCTTGAAAGTTGCTTGCGTGAGTGTGTGCATGCGTGCACGTGTGTGTGTGGGTTTGTGTGTGTGTGTGTGTTGTGTGTTTGTGTGTGTGTCTAAAAAAACTCTTATATTGATATACTATATTAAATTGAATTAATATTTGACACACAGGAACAAATATATTAATTATAACGATAAAAATCACAGATGGCGCACTAAAAAGTTTGGAAACGAAGTAGTTGGTCTTAAGAAATGAAGATGGCGTTCTTATCAACAAGTTTAAAATTTATTATGGTCAAATTTCGACAGAGGCGACCATTAGTACAAATAATTTTACAGAGACGGTAGCGAGTTTAGTAAACATGACAAGCTGTAAACTCATGGTGAGGGCTCAGATCTCAACTTGATTACTGCACTAGCGATTGCATGAGTAACATTTCTACAGTGATAAATTGCTGAAGTCTATTTCTGTAATAATAGGCTTACTCCAACTTTCCTGAAATCCGAAACATCCATTGTTTAGCCATTACCCATTATGAATCATCCCTTCTGTTGAAGCATGCGAATCGGTAGTCACAAAATAATACAATGAATGAATAAAAAAACTATTTCTATTTCCCAGTATTTGCTGTTATTAATCATGTTACGGTGAAATTTATTATTTTTTAAATGGATCACCGGTGGTAATGCGTTATTGAATATTTCTTTATGACAAAAAGCAGCCACCAAGCACCCAGCTCTCCTCATGGTAAGATATAACCATGGCCATCATGCAGCCATAGTTGTATAAGACACCATAGATGTTGTAGGTGCGTCACTGTTGTGTGGCCGAGTTGTGGCCTATAGCTACCCTACCATTCAAACCGGAGCACCACACTGTCATTGTGACAGCAGGAATTGAAAAAGCGGTGGATCTCTACCTGGATTCCAACCTGGACAAGTTGCTGAACACTCTATCAAAGCTGACTTATGAGGCTGCTGTTCGTCTATCTCCATGGCCTTTACGTTCTTTAAATACAACTATCATTTCAAAAGCAAACTTAAAGATTACCTTTTAGAAATACAACTGCTACTACAACTAGGATGTAGAATACTAAAACTTACCGCCGAAAATTAAGTGTTATATTTATTTAACCACACACACACACACACACACACACACATGCACACGCACACGCACACGCATACGCACACGCACACGCACACACACACGCACACGCACTCGCACACATATTTCACCCAGCAAAGCAGGCTCTCTGAATATCAGCCTCAAATCAAATCGCGGTACAAGCTGAGAGAGTCCATTTATAAATGCGCCCAAACACACGTAGCAGAGGTTGGTTAGAATAAGGATAAATAATCCCTTTTTTTCTTTGTATCTTTTTTTGTAAATACTCGCAGTTTATTTCATCAAATCTTATTGTATTTTGTTTAAGTGCAATAATGTTTTATGGTTTGGAAGAGATTTGCAACATTTTTTTTTTGCATTGTAGCATGAGGACCCGGAACAACACTGGGTAAACTTATCCAAGTTGGGATCTACCGTCTATCAATTCCTGCCTCCATAGTGAAAGTGTCATATTCCAGTCTGGAGTTTGCCGGTGGACTTGCACAAGAAATGTAACAACCAGGCCACAAGACAGTAACCCGTCTATAACATTAATGAATTTTACTGTAAGCATGTTTTAAAGTGAAACTTCTATTCACGTATGAGAAAAAATTTGACAAGACTTCATATTATTTCGCTTTTAAGTTGACCTCTAGTTAAGCTCCATAAAAAAACTACTGTATGTTATAGCCGAATTTCATACTGCGAGCATCGTGATTTTTGTTATCCACGAATGATGCCATAAAGAAATTTTACTTGTTGAATGAGTATTACTAATACATACACATTTTTTCTATGGTATGTGTGTTCATATACTTTTAAGGACTTCTATTTTCCTACTTTCTAAAGATAACCGCGTTAACCATTAATGTTTCGTAAAAGAAATTACACCATTTGGATAGCGGTATGCGAAATTAAGAAAATAAAAGTCTGTAATAGACTTGCGGTTTGACCATAAACATCAGCTGAAGGTTCGATGTGGAAATAATGCGGTAATAAGGGAATTCGACTGACCTGTCTTTTCTTCTTACTGCTTTCTCCAAGATTTGCACAAGCACACGTGGCGAATTGATTTAATTTTAAATTTTACTGTTTAAGGTCGCGACTTGCCACCACGCTCGATATAATAATTCTAATATATTTAAGTCTTTAGCTTCTAACAACATTTATCTTCATGTTAAACTTGTGTATAGCGAACACCAAGCTCCGTCACATATCTTGCAGAGTTGAAATGATTAATTACTTAAGTTAATTAAACAACACATTGAAAGGGGTACCCAGGGAAACTATTTGGCAACTAAACTTTATCCGAACATCAGCAATGACGTAATGAATTCATGAATTTACTGTCACAATTTTCCCTCCATGAATAATAAATTTTTGAAGAGGTAAACAAATTAATATTGAAGACATATTTAAAATTACACATAAACTATTTAAGCATCTTCACGCCCATATCCTCGAAGAAGTAGGCAGAGGCACAACCAGGGCACCCACGACTAGCCGAAGACACTAAGTCCCACAACGTGATAGGTGGCAAGCATATCGCCAACCGGGCACATTTCCAATCCCGACCAACATTTTCTTTTAATTGGAAAATTGAAAAACCCAATTTTCTTTTTGATGCCCAACCCGGGATTCGAACCCGGACCTCATGCTGTCAAGTCCAACAACTGAACCGCTAGACCACAGCTATTTACACACATTATACTATTTATATACACAAAAACGTGTATTTTAATTTTCTGATAACGATAACGTTACCCAGGATTCGATATGTGCTTGCGTGTTCGTGGGCATGACATGTATCACATAGTGGGACTTACGGCCGTACTTAGATTTTTTTTATGATATTGGAAGGCAAATAAGCTGATGCATGTCCTGATGATAAAAAATTGACGCCGCCTAGAGACACCAATGGCGGTAATGGTGCGTTGCCAACCTGAGGCCGGGATTTTAGGCTTCGAGCAAAAGTAACTATACCGGCTACCTTATCCTCCCAATCCGAACACGTCAATGGAAAGCACTGACGTTATGGTGGCAGGAATAGATGACGCGGTGGTACCAATACGGGCAAGTCGATGAGAAGAACCTATTGAGATGTCACGGTGCTAGTGACGGTAGACCTATGCTTGCTTATGAGCTACCTGGCAAGATGACCGATGGTCTATTTTGCAAAGGAGCCCGGACCAACACAGGGCAAAGTTTTAACTTAATGACAGATTAAATGTTAATCGACATTTCTTAATGCAGCCGTTAGTGTCTTCAGTAAGTCTTGGGCGCCCTGGTTGTGTCTGTGCCAACCTCTTTGGCGATATGGGATTGAAGGTACACTATTTATCGTCGGCATATGGTAGGACCTCTCCACACAAAATACAGTACAAGTATGTTAGCATTTATGATTCTGTGGTATAAGTATTATTGGCTAATATCATGAGTTTCAAATTTTGTTTTAATGTAATAAAAAGACAGCGAACAAAGATAGAAGATAGAAGGAGACAATCGCGACCTATACATATGCTACAAACGCTATCCTGTAACTGAGGTGTTAGGCCAGTAGACATGATCATGTAGCCAAAGACCAGCACAAAAACAACATTGCGCCAGTAACATCTGTGGTTCTATAAGTGGTAGTGGAGTTTTGGGGTTCAGAAGATCGTTTTTTTTTCGTTTTGGTCTGGGTCCTCTATGTAGAAGAGATCATCTACCATCCTGCCTGGCAGCTCGTAAGAAGAGCAAGAAGAAACGTATCATCACCAAAAACACCACTGCTGGAAGAGCTATGTGCAGCAACTTGCTAGGATAGGGATCCACCGCCTTACCTATTCCTGCCACTTTAATGACAATGTCATTTTCCGGTTCGGACGGTAGTGTACCCGGTGGATTTTCACAATTGGCTTTACACCCTGGCCACTGGTCTATAAGCTGCGGTTATCTCTTACCATAAATGGAGCTACGTGCTTTTTTGTTGTCTTATTCTAAAAAAATAAAAAAAAATGATGAGTCACCATTTCATTTCCTATCTTTAGCAAAGATGGTAGACTATTAAGACAATTCTAAAACCTGCAAATCATTGTGAACCAACTGTACCAAAGTCCAGCCGCACACGTCCCCACCATAAAACTTAGTTATTACCTATTTACAAGATTCATGATCATCTTACTAACGCTTGCGACATTGAAAGGAAATTGTGAGTTGAAATATGACTTTCTATAACAAATTTGGATGTCAACATATCTTAATAGAATTAAGTATCTTCTCGCATGCATCACCGAGGCAGTAGACAGAGATACACCCAGGGGATTCACATCCAGAACTTATTAGTCGTGCAATTTGATTTGAACTTCGATTCATGCAATATTAGAAATCGGAATAGTTTTTATTAGTTTTTAATTTTAATAGTAAACAATAAAATATTTAATTGGATTCGTTGAATTTATTTGTAACTGAATGTTAATAATCCCTACTGTTTCTAAAAGTAGCTAAAATGACATACGATTCCAATTTCCAATTTGCATGATATTGAGATTTAAAATTAATCTTACTGCTTTGGGTGGCAGAGATACCAACCTATGTAAAAGGCCAAGCCTTATATTGCTACCACACTATTGGGAACGTGCACGAAAATAGCGCCACCTTGTAAACGCAACTTAAGGGGAGTATGTCAAATTGTAGAAACTGCACCATATTAAGTTTTTTGTGAAATATAATTTAATAGAAATTGTGTTTTTATACACATTTGTAAAAAACAATTAAAGAGAAAACGAAAGTGATTTTAGGAACTGATTTTGAGAATCTGAAATATGAAATAAGTTTGCTGTGCTGTTGCTAATTCAGTTCTAATTTTCATTCAAAATATTAGAAGCCAGTAATTTGAAACTGTACATTTTTTCGTCATAGTTCATTTTAAGTATCTGCACGCCCATATCCCTAAAGGGTGAGGCAAAGGCACAACCAGGGCACCCACGGCTAGCCGCAGTCACTACGTCCCACATTGTGATAGGTGGAAAGCCTATCGCCAACTGGGCACATATCCAATCCCAAGTAACATTTTTTAAAATAGAAAATTCGAAAAACCACATTTTATTTTTTGTTACCCGACCCGGGATTCGAACCCGCGACCTCACCGCTAGATCACAGGGGCGATCATAAAGTAAACAAATTGATCTTACCTCAAAGTAAGCAATTTACAAGCTTGTTAGTCAATGATATTAATACATAGAAATACTTAAATAGATACTAGAACAATCTATATATTAATACGAACGTTTTTACGAACATAAACCCCTTTTTACGAAAATGGCGCTGACGGAGGAGTATGAACAAATTTCATACCACTTAGAGCTTATGTGTGGGAGAAGTGCAGAACGCTAATATTTTTCAATTATAATGATTATAAAGTACATTAAATCAATAAATAAAACATTTACCACACTACCATGCATTTGACACACACAAACAAATATATTGATGAAAACGATAAAAGATCACAGATCAGAACAAAGATCACTAAAAAGTTTGGAAACAAAGTAGTTTGTCTTGAGAAATGAAGATGGCGTTCATATTAAAAAGATATTAAAATTTGTTACGATCGAATTTCTACTAATGGGCGACCACTAGTGTGTAGAAATATTTAAATAGATACTGTCATAAATTGAACAAATACTCATACCAGAAAACCGAAAATACATAAAAATGTGTATCATATAAGTTTCTGCTAAGTCGGAAACCGAACCCGACCTTCAATGTTGGTTAGTGGTGTAGAGCGTGTACAGAGGGTATCTATCAACAACGTCAATATTTGTTTGTTGAACTTTTTATGTTAAAAAACATGAAATTCTTTTAAGAAAATCAATGAAGTGTCAACAAATTTCATAAAAGGCTTTCATTGAAAAGACCTTAGCGATGTTTTTGGTTTGCAGTAAATAGGATGTTGCGATATTCAAAGAAGCATTTCTGCTGGGCTTCATTTTGTTTGATGTAGGCTAAATAACACCCTGGGGAGTGGTCGAGGCGTCCTCCTCATGATTTATGCATGAGCGTCTCTGAACCAGAGCACTATAACGTTTTACAGGCAAAAATAATAAACTATTTGTTTTTTAAGATGTCTTACTTTGTTTTAAAGTTAATGGAGGTTTATTTTGTATATATACCGTATTTTCTGCGTAATTTTCGGTTTTATTGCTAAACGAGTCTTATTTGGATGAGGCCTAGTTATCTTAAGATTTATAAGTTTATAACCATTTATATCATAGTCTACACTCTAGGTAAAATGCCGTTCAAAGGCCTCGGAACTCAAACGGGTTTTGAACATTATAATGTATTGTTGCTACTACTGTGCTACTACTTCTACTACTACTGTACTACTAACTACTACTAATGTACTGTTGTTAATAAGTAGCACATACTTATATAGCCCGGTGAAATTGTAAAAACCTAGCGGTTAGCAACAGACAAGCCATTAAAAAAAGCACATACTTATAATTAACGAACTAGTACCAAAAATACAACTAAGTGACTCTATTTCATCACTACTTGCGATTTTTTTATGACAATGGAAGGCAAACAAGCAGACGGATTTCCTGATGGTAAGAAATTCACACCACCTAGAGACACCAGAGGTGCTAATGTTGCGTTGCCAACTTGAGGCCGCGATGTTACGCCTCGAGCAAAAGTAAGTTTACCGGCTACCTTACCCTCAAAACCGTAACACGTCATGACGTTATGGCGGCAGGAAAGTTAAGGGGGTGGTACCAATCCGGCGGAGTCGCAGCGAAACTCTACCACCTAGTCAGATGTCACGGTGCTAGTGACGGTAAGCCTATGCTTGCCTTTTACAAGCTGTATGGTAGGAAGGCAGATGGACTATTCTGCAAAGGATTTCGGACTAACAGAATGAAAATAATGACGCTATTTAATGACTGCTTGAGATTTATTACGTGGTATTTCACAATTGGTGGCTAACTATGATCTAAAAAAATGAAAAATAAATAATAAAAAAATGTTCTGTTTGTAGAAAATTGATAGAAGAAGGCGTTACTTTGCGGAAATCCATACTTAAATCTAAATAAAATTATTTATTTAGCAATTTTCCGCCAAAAACAAAAACAAAACAGGCAAAATAGTGTGCTAAGAATGAATTGGACTTACCGGAAGCTAAAACTTCCAAATATATCCAGCTCCACTCAATATACACCACTAAACTGTTTTATTAGCACCAACAATATAAACACTACTAAAAACTCAACATACGTTTCAACGAAGCTCAACGAAGCATCATCAGGAGAATTCGACTGCACTCCACGAAGGTCGGACAGATACTACTAATATCTGCTAGTACTAGTATAGTATATCAATTTAATTGTTACACCATAATACGCTTACATTTTTTGGCGGAAAATTGCAAATTGAATAAATTTATTTAGATTTATATTCTGTTTGAGTTTTTTTGTGTAATAGCAATAGATTGGAGAGTTAATAAATATCCCTGAACATTTTACATAAATTTATCATACCTTAAAGTAAGCAAATCATTTGCTTCTGTTATGAGTGTCAGTAAACAAAACTAATACATAGAAATATTTATAAAGTTAGAAGAATAAATTCAATAAACACCCAGATCCAGAAGTGTCGAATCTTTAAATTTTTTTTTTCGTGAATACTGTTTGTTGACATCATACATAATCGTTGCTGCTCTAGTCATAATAAAATATAAATGATTCCAAGGCATCATAACTTTAAACCATATTTCAGCTGTTATTTTACTTCTCTCTTCCAGAATTTTGCGCTAAAGACACTTTAATCTGTGTTTCATGAAAAGAAATAGAAAACCAGATTGTAAACTTTGTTTTTCACTGTAATTTTTACCCATAGATTTAGTTTGTTACCAGTCTTTGTCAGACTGACGGATAACCTAGCATGTAAGCCGTTGATTGACATTTATATGTACCACTAGCTACCTGCGGCTTCGCCCGCGTTTTCACAGAAACCCGGTGTGCGATCGGGATTAAAAATAGCCTATATGTTAATCCAGGTCACAATCTATCTGTCTTCCAAATTTCAGACAAATCCGTTCAGCCATTCGAGCGTGAAAGAGTAACAAACATCCATACATACATACTTACAAACTTTCGCATTTATAATATTAATAGGATTTACCATCATTCAAACGTAATTCACTGACTGTGGTAAAATTGATATCAAAACCTATCGTGTAATGGGCGTTTTATTGCATAATCAATCAACAGTTTTGTCATGTCATGTTTTGAATAAATAAAATTTCAATGTAAATTGATTAATTTCCATGATTCAGCAAAGATGGCCCTTCATTGGAATTAGCTTCAACAACAGCGAATTTATACGATAATATTAAAAAAACTGATTAAAAATATAAAAACATTATAACAATCTTCCTTTTCAGGACTTGATTTCGTGTCTATAAACTAACTACATTGTGTTTATTGGAATTAGCTTCAAGAACAGCGAATTTATTAGACAATTATATATAAAACAAGCTACTACATTGTGTTTTGTTTCACTTTGTAATAATACTACAATTTTGGTTCTCTATAATATGTAAATACGAGAAGCAAAAACTTTAGACCCCTTTTTACGAAAATTGCGTTGACGGGGGAGCTTTAAATTTGGCACACTTATAGTTTATGTGTAGGACAAATGCAGAACGTTAACATTTTTCAATAATATCTAATGCTTATAAAGTACATTAAATCAATAAATAAAATATTACCCACACTACCATGCATTTGACACAAACAAATTTATTGATGACAACGATCAAAGATCACAGATGACGCACCATACAGTTTGGAAACCAAGTAGTTGGTCTTGAGAAATGAAGATGGCGTTCGTATAAATAAGATATTAAAATTTATTATGGTCGAATTTCGTCCAACGGGTGACCACTAGTGTAAGTAACAGTCCAGCAATAGGTCATATTTTTCCATTTTAATTAAAGTTAACTACTATTTGAGTAAAGGATGATTCAGCAAAACTGCTTTTTAATTAAACAAGCTTTCAACAGCTAACTTATGCGATGAAACGGTATAAAAAAGTCAAAAGTCTCCGCTGAACTTTTCCATTAGTCATTATGGAGTTTGGAATTCAACTTTTTAATTGAAAACTTATATCCTTTACGTAGTGCATGTGAATTAATATATTTATACATATTTATCAATAAGTTCATTAAATTTAATGTTCATTAATAAAAAAATAAATAAATAGTATTAGATTGAACTGTATAGTTTTAGGGCATAACTAATGTGATCATTATAAATCATTAGATCAAGTGAGTTAAAAGGTATAACAATATATAAATACTCAATAACATATTTGTTGCGCCTAGTTTAAAAAAAAACATTTTTTTCAAGATTTATACCGCCCCCCTCTAGGCTTCCAGCGCCCACAAGGGGGCGTTATCGCCCACTTTGGGAAAGGCTGCTTTAGAGCATAACTATCGAAAATTTTACGGTAATCATTATAAATCATAAGATCAAATGAGTAAAAAGGTAAGTATCTTCAGAGATTTACAAAATGGTTTTAAAAAAGCATTTAAATACAGAATGCAAAATACTTTCCAGATTTACTATTTCAAATACAAAATAGTTTTGCGTCATGTATTTCAAATGCTAAATGAAAAATAGGTATTTTCAAAATACATTTCAAAATAAAATACCTTTTGACCAAACCAAACGAAAAAGTATTTGTCATAAAAAATAAAATAAAGATACAATGCCAAGGCAAATGACACAATGTCCATGAAATTTTGGGTTTATGCCCCATTCATCCGAATTATTTTAATTCCCCATTCAGCCGTGCCGATATGCCCCACTCATCCGAAAACAGAATTAAAATTATATAATTACCCATTCATCCGAAAACATATGCCCTA
>NJDC01007421.1:23328-43221 GCA_002245475.1 Calephelis virginiensis
ATACATCCATACTTACAAACTTTCGCATTTATAATATTAATAGGATAGGATATGCAAACTTATAGTGTGACCTACGTATATGAGCATCTCAAAATCATAACCATAACCTTAAATTCTGTTCGTTACTGACCGAGAAATTGCATAAAAACATTCAAAACACAAGTTGAATTGATAAACGACCTGAAACTGACTCTAAAAGAGCCTTTTAGGGTCAGTTTAAAAATAGACATATCTTAATTCACGCGTGCGATAATTTTCTCCCTGAATAAAATAAAGTAATATATGCTCAATACATATTTCGTTTATATTATTATATCATACATATTTCATACAATTATTCATTCAGTTTCAAAAGTTCAATCTTCTTACAAGAAACTTCGAAACATTAAAAATACTCAGTGAATAGTTGAGATAAAAGCGTCGTTTAACGAATGAATAAAGGAAATTATATTGAGGCAGACATGAAATTAATTAGAGACTGGAAATAAAAGATTACATGTTCAATAACTTTTTTAATGATATTGAAAGGCAAACAAGCAGACGTATTTTCTAACGGTAAGAAATTGACGCCTCCTAGAGACACCAAAGGTGGTAATGGTGCGTTGCCAACCAGTGCCCGGGATTTTAAAGTAAGTTTATTTCGAGTAAAAGTAAATTTACCTACTACCTTACCCTCCGAACCGGAACATGTCATGACATTATGAGAACAGTTATAGTTTAGGTGACGGTACCGATCCTGACGGTGCAAAACTCTACCACCTGGTCAGATGACACGATGTTAGTGACGGCAAGTCTATGCTTGCCTTTTTGGAAAGCACACAGTCGATTCTGCAAAGGAGTCCGGACCATTTATCCTATATTTTTACATGTTGATCGATTATAGTGCTGTATAAAATTAGAATTTGTTAAAAAAAAAAACAAAACACAAATGATTAAATATTTCTGAATTTCACCTCGGCTTGGCTAGAGTTCCTTACTTAGAATAGACTACCTGACTTCCTACTTGACAGATCGTAAGAGGTGACGGTATCAATGATATACTAACAGTAGAATGCTGTGCAACAGTTAATGCAACCATCCACTGCGTTATTTATTCCTGCCATTGTAAATACAACGCTTCGCATTGTCATGTTATTTTACAGAGACATCTATGGTTTTGATAGGGCATGATTGTCTTTCAAGGTCAGGACATCCATAGAAATCAAATAAATGTAATAGTTTTTGTTCCATACTTTATATCTTAAAGGGTTCCGAGATGATCCCTATAGTTTTAACACACACATACACACTAGCACGCACGTACGCACGTACGCACACACACACAAACACACAAACACACACACACACAACACACACAAAAATGAAATGAAAATAAAACATTTACAAACCACAATGTCGTTTCATAATTATAATTATCAAATCACATGTTCTGAAAATATTTTCCTTTCACAATAAAAATAAAACAAAATTTATGTATAACTGTTTTATTAACGACGCCTAATAAATGCAACCCCGTAATACATCATTGCGTTATACCCGTAGAATTGTTTAATAAATAGAAGTGGGTGTACACGTGTAGGCCGCTCTTTAAATGAGTACTCATGTGGCCGTGTACTCGCTCATTCAATGCAAACCTGAGTGGGAGTTCTACTATTTTTCAAAACTCCTACGCGGACACCTACTCATATATCTATATCTATACAAATAGACATTCATGGTTGCATAATTAGACGTAGATTTAAATTTTATCATATTGGAAGGCAAATCAGTAGAATTATCTGATGGTAAGAAATTCACGCCGCTTAGAGACACCAAAGGTGGTAATGCTGCGTTGCCAACGTGAGACCGGCATGTTAGGCCTCGAGGAAAAGTGAGGTACCGGCTACCTTATCCTATATTTGAACCGGAACAAGTCAAAGTATTCTAACAACGTTAATAGTTGTTATTAATAAAAATTCAAGTAATATTGCCAAACAACCTAATACATGTCCTAATACATAATTAACATACATATACAAATATATATAACGCTATGTACACATAGATGCATTCAGAGACGTGGAAGTACACATTATTTTTTATTATAGTATTATTATTTACATTATTATAGTAAAACAACAATGCAAGAAAACTTTAAAGAAAATAACTAGTAGTTAGGTAGGCTATTATTGACAATTTGCACACAACAGGCACAACAGACGCATTCTAATATTTCAATAGATAGAAGAACGAAAGGTTAACTTTATTTACAACTTAGTAAATTGCAAAAACCCGACTTCGATTTGAATATAATCTCGTCTAATTGCACCAAAAATTTGATTTTTTTCTCGATTTCCATTCGATTTCAGCAAACAGGCCCAGACTTGTTGGCAAGGAGACCATATCGGAAGTACGCTATCTTAAATAAAAAAAAGAATCTTCGAAATAACATTATCTTTTTCGATGTCACTTAAAAGAGGCTAATAAATTTAGGGTTACAATCAAATTTAGGTTTTTCATTCTACGAAAATCGACAAAAATTAACGTTTTAAAAGAAATCGGTATCATAGGACAGCACTACAAAAAAACACAGGTATCATTATTAGTAAACTTGACATTTGCATTTGTCAATTCAGTCTCTGAGATTAAAAAACAGGCTATAGTTGTCGTTATTCGGATACAGAAATTAGTATACTATTAGTATGTAATTAGTATACTATTAGTAGAACAGGAAAATTATTAGTTACTAACTAGTCGAAAAGTGAAATCATTCGGAGTCGCCCATCGCTAGGTATTCAGTCTCCATCTAAGTAATATGTACATATAGAATAACATTTTTAATTATTTATACGGGATACTCACGATCTCTTTTTATTTCAAAAAAGAAGAATTAGACGGAGGGTTGAAAGGCTCATCTGTCAGTAGATCCTCCTGTCAAAAGTTACAGCTCGCCGCCGCAGTCCCGTCCCTTTATGGACAGTTACTTTACTCTTTGGTCCCGTCGTGACCACGGCCTATGCAACTAGGCCGAAATATCGACAAATAAAAAAAAGAGATCGTAAGTATCCCGTATAAATAATTAAAAATGTTATTAATTCGCGACGATTTAAGTTTAAAATCCTATACATATAGAATATTTATCAACTCACAATATGGCACGATCTCTAAATCATGACCGACTTTAATGAAAAACAAAAAGCATTTATTATTGGCCGGGTGCCTTGTTATATAACAAATACAAAAAATACAAGCACAGACGTACTGACGTCTGTTTGAAGTCAGTAAAAAACGTACATTCATAATTCGACATAATTTGGCACGTAGCAATTAATTGCGTTTTGATTGCTAATTGTAATCCTATTAATTTTATAAATGCAAAAGTTTGTATGTTTGTTTGTTACTCCTTCACGCAAAAACTGCTGATACAATTTTCATGACATTTGGCCCACACGTACCTATAGGGTAACTTGGATTAACACATACGATAGTTTTTATTGCCTCTGTGGTCTAACAATCCAAGTTATGAGGCCCCGGGTTCGAATTCCGGATCGGGCAATAAAAAGAAAATGTATTTCCAGTTTTCTAAGAAAAAAAAATGTTGCTCGGAATTAAACATGTGCCCGATTGGCTATATGCTTGCCATTTCACATTGTCGGACTTAGTGTCTTCGGCTAGTCGTAGCCTCTGTCTACTTCTTCGGGGATATGGGTGTGAACATATTTTCTTTGGCCTGCTTACTCAATAGGTTCGTGACGGATATTTGAATAATTAGTACTTTTATATTAGCATTATTAGTTTTTATCCTGAATGTTCCAATGCTCCTGTGGGACCACGCGGGAGGGCTAGTTTTACATAATTGCATATATATAGGGTTGCCAAATATCGTCATTACACTAAACGATAATGACGAATACAAAATGTTAAATTAGGCATTCATTTTCATAGGTTGAAACACCAACAACATTTTACTAAACGTTTAAATAACGTTGTATTATAATGAAATTGCACGAAATGACTTTGCCCGCGTTAAAATTAAGCCGATTTACAGCGCTGAAATAATAAAATGCTTTAATTTATGGTAACGAGAATAGAAAAGCGATAAAATCAAAACACAAGGAAGCGTAAACAGCTTTTTGCGTTGATTCATATTAAAGTAATATTACGTATTCAACAAATTAATTCGTTTATAAAGTGACAGGAAAAAAAAAAACTTGGACTTTTCGTTCATTTGAGGTTTATTGTTTAAAATAAACGATTTGCTAGGTTTAAATGGTAGGTTTCATAGTTTAGATGTTATTAGTTTGTTTCGTCGTTGATGTAGTTTAGGTTGAAAACAAATTATGACTGTATCTAAAGGCTTAAAAGCAACTTCACACCCATATCCCCGAAGGAGTAGGCAGAGGCACAACCAGGACACCCACGACTAGCCGAAGACACTAAGTACCAAGTGTGATAGGTGGCAAGCCTATCGCCAACCGAGCATATGTTCAATCTTGAGCACCATGTTCTTTAATAGAAAATTGAGAAAACCCGACCAAGCATTCGTACCCAGGACCTCATGCAGTCAAGTCCAACAACTGAACCTCTAGATCACAGAGGCTTAAATTCCGTTAAATAAAATAATCCGGCTATTTGCTTGCAATCCTGTTTTAAAATAAGTTAAATTGCAATTAAATATAATTCAAATTGGAAATTTTGTTGTTGAAATAGCAAAAAAACTTTGGCAATCATGTAAAAAGGTATTGAATCAGGCATTACTGTGCGGAAATTTGAAACAGATCTCCAAATATAAGAAACGCGAAAGTTTCTATAAATGGATGGACTGTTACTCTTTCACACAAAAACTACGGATTTAGATGAAATTTTACAGAAATATAGTTTATACATCAAAATAATGCATAGGCTACAATGCATAAAAAATAAACTTTAGCACGCCAGCGAAGCCGCCAGTGTAGTAAAAGTATCTTCACGCCCATATCCCCGAAGAGGTAGGCAGAGGTACAACCAAGGCACCCACGACTAGCCGAAGACACTAAGTCCCATAATGTGATAGGTGGCAAGCCTATCGCCAACCGGGCACATTTCCAATCCCGACCAACATTTTTTTTAAATTAGAAAATTGGAAAAATCCAATTTTGATCCAAATTTGGAAAAATCCAATTTTCTTTATGTTGGCCGACCCGGGATTCGAACCCAGGACCTCATGCAGTCAAGTCCAACACCCGGACCGCTAGACCACAGAGGCCAGTGGAAGCTAGTATATTATATGCCTTTAAAGCTAAATCCGCGGACAGCGTGTAATTGTTGGTTTTAACATAGCAAAAAACAGAATTAGCAATGTGATTAAACGACCAATGGTAATGGGGATTCATTTTTAAATGGGGGCACGGCAGTGCCCCTGCCAAGTCGATCGTGAAGTAAACACTGTCGTACCACCCTTTCCTGGAACCATTTCACCGCATTTTCAGGGTCCTATTTGGGAACCTTTGGATAAGACCAGAACACAGAAATTTTCGCCATCCAGTAAACTTTAATCACATACGTAAAATTCAAAATTTAAAGTCCGCAGGTCATTTAGTTCCGAAGTTAAGCGAAAATAACGTTCCGCATTTATGACACTCACTTACTCACTCACTCATGATCATCAAAATAGAACTAGAGCTGATTTTTGGTACAGAGTTAGAGTTTAATGGCCACATAAAGGCAAACTATAAAAACTAGGATAATCAAAGCTCTGAAGTACTTGGTGGCCCTGATATGAAAACAAGAGATTTCGAAATACCGCCTTTACAAAAACATTCAACTTGGTGGGCCGCTTTATTTGATGTCAAAAATCGAAGGTCTGAAGAAACCTCAGCTGGTGCCAGCTGCATAAGAGATTCGTGGGAATTAGTGTATTTGGCTAGTCGTGGGTGCCTTGGTTGTACCTCTTCCTATCGCTTCGGGGATATGGGCGTGAAGATACTCGTTAGAGATATGGTAGTGCATAAAAAATCAATTGTCATTGCGAAAATCCAGCGTAGTAGGTAACGTCTTCTAATTTAACTAGCCTATAGTATATTGATACCATTTTAGGAAGTCACTTGAAAAATAGATGTCAAAAAACCCAAAACTCTCAATGACAGCTCTCAAAAAGCAAACTTTACATCAAGTCAAGAAACATAATAGTTATGCGCCGAGGAAATTGCGAAAAGCCATCACACACTTCCTAAACATAAATAATATTATGAATCCTCTTCACAGCTAGCGTCATGAATATAAATTATATGGAAATTCAAGTTTAATCCACATACAAAATTTCTGAAATAACATACACATACTTGTCACTTCAATATTGTAAATATTCTGACGAGCTGTTAATACAATGTATTTACGAGATATGTTAGGAATTTCTTTAAATATCACATAACGCTGGGGTGCGAAAATATTTAAGATAACCCATGAAATGCCTTATTTATAGAATTTTACACAAAATGATCATGACGATGATGATAAACAGGTACTTTTAATAATAAATGTAATAAATAAAATTGTTTATTAATTAGTACTAGTGGTCGCCCGTTGGTCGAAATTCGACCATAATACATTTTAATATCTTGTTGATAAGAACGTCATCTTCATTTCTCAAGACCAACTTCTTTGTTACCAAACTTTTTAGTGCGCCACCTGTGATCTTTTATCGCTACCATCAATCTATTTGTTTGTGTGTGTCAAATGTATGGTAGTGCGGGTAATGTTTTATTTATTGATTTAAAGTACTTTATAAGCATTATTATTGAAAAATATTAGCGTTCTGCACTTGTCCTACAGATAAACTATAAGCGTGCCAAGTTGTATGCTCCTGCGTCCTCGCAATTTTCGTAAAAAGGTGTCCAAAGTTTTGGCATCACGTATTGATATGCAGATAACAGTTTTAAAGTGAGATCGGAATGTTCACAAAATGCCCAATTTTAATTTTATAAATATATTTTTAGAACGGATAATGAAAATCCCCGTGTTGGCCCGGGTTCCTTTTAAGAAAAGACACACTCAGGCAGCTCGCAACAAGCGATAACATATCCTTTTTTTGACCGCCTCGTTGGTCGAGTGGCCAGCGTAGATGCCTACCTACACTGACCAACCGCGAAGCTCTGGTTCGATTCCCGACGGGACATGTATGTGATGAACATTTAGATGTCTGCATTTCCAGATCTGGGTGTTTATTAAAATTATTCTGGTATGAAATTGGAAGGCAAACAAGCAGACGGATTTCCGGATGGTAAGAAATTCACGCCGCTTAGAGACACCAAAGGTGGTAATGGTGCGTTGCCAAGCTGAGGCCAGAATGTAGCAAGAAGAAAGAAGAAGCAAAAGTAAGTTTACCGACTACTTTACCCTCCAAACCGGAACACGTCATGACGTTAGGTCGGCAGGAATAGGTAAGGCGGCGGTACCAATTCGGGTGAGTCGCTGCGAAACTCTACCACCTAGTAGCTTCTTCCATATTCAGTATTCTTCTTATATTCTAAACACAACAGTTTCGGAGACTTTTGTCATCATCCCCGGATAAAACCCGAGAGATTAGGGTATATCTATCCCTAGTAGCATTGTGTAGGTATCTTATCAATTAGACGTTTGCCAATATTTCCACGTGACCTAATCAAAGAAGCATGCCCTTTCTTTCTTTGACAGCTAACTTTGTACGTTATAAACGCGGTCAACGAACGTAACTCCATAGATTTTCATGTTTTTTTTATATACATATCTCTCATTTCTATAAACTAACGGATTTACACAGAATTTCGTAAAACGTGTCTGACATTCAGATTCGGAACTTTGCCTTGAAATACCTTATCTAGAGCTCCAATCACACTGTTCCCTGTATACGGTTTTCTTTCTACATCCACGGTGGACCTTCCATCCCTACTAAGTCCATTACCGTGTCCAAATGAAGTCCACATGATTACACATGAAGTCCAAAAAAAGATATTTTATTGCGTGCAAATTACATAGCAATATTTTCGTGTTTAATATATTACTAGATGTCCCGGTGAACTTGTATCGCTTTACATTAACAGCTGTTAATAGTCCGAATAAATTAAAGTAATGATTTTCCCATTTTCACTACCATTTTCCCGCGTTTCCTATTTATTGAAACTTTTTATTGATAATAATCAACCCCAAAAAAAACTGTAAAATTGGTCCATTTTGAAATTGGTATTCATTTTTATAAATATAAATAACAATTGTTAAGCCGAACTTCATTCCACCCATTCAGTTTGTTTGAGAAAAATTAAAATGTTGCTTTTCCTGATTTTCTTGCGGTGAAATGGAGTAAAAAGTATTCTTTGTCCATTTACTAGTCATATGCTACCTTCTAATAAATTTTCAGTCAAATTGGTTAAGCGATTCTTAAGTTATAAATAGTGTAATTAACATAAAAAGCCGTGTGGCACTCGGAGACTGCCACGGTAAAGCTATTGCATAAGCAGGCATGAGTCACCAGATTGCGAGGCAAAGAGGGTAATTACGTATGCGCAATAACGCCAATACAACCAATGCCATCTAGAGGCTAGTAGCTGAACTAAAGAGACAAGCGTGATCAAAAAGTCATTAAAAGTTCTACTAGTAATCGATAGATGGCAAAACCAAAAAAGTATCACCGCTATGCCGGTCGGAGTGGGGGTGTTAGGTTATTTTCGTTACGCAATTTCTGGATTCAGACTCCATGCTCAAGGTCTGCGATAGAAGCTATGCAATAGCTTAATAATATTGTTCAATTATTCTTTTGATAAATTAATATTGGGATAGAATATTCGTAGTCTGTTGTCACAATAATATTGTAAGAACAGTTCCCGTAAATGTGGGCATTCAGTCAAAGAGTCACGTGCTGGAAATATTTGTGTTAATTTTTCGGAAATTAATGAAGTATATAAATGTCTGAACCGGAGTAAGAATACAAATGATAAATCCCCTTTATTTTCTTACTGAAGAAAATTGACAAATTTAATTAAAAGTTTTCGTATTATGACTGAATTTGATACCTAATTTAGACGCCCTGTAAATTACAGTTTGGAGTACAATGACAAAGAAAATTAAAAGAAACTAGCTTGGTTGGTATTTTTTTCTGTTATTCTCATTATGATTGAAGGGGTTCATCGCCTACAGATATTCTAGATGTAACTCGTGCAGCTATATCTTATGACTGGCATTTTACGCCATAAGCGCAGTTAACTGGTTACCATAACCTTTACAATTAATAAAATTACAATATAAGCAATTACAAAACAATGTTTATGGTTTATTTTTAGAAAGATAAGTAATGATTTGGAATCCAGTGTGGCCCATTGTAGTCCAACATTAATTAAATCGTGATCTGACACGAAATTCTGGACTTATACTTGGCAATTACCTAATGTATGTTAATACATGTCATAAATTTTATCAATTTTAAATAGGTACATAAGATAAATGCTATAATCATCTCGGAAGCAATAGTTATCTTTCGTAGAAAGATTTAAAAAATCGCGACGCGGTACCTAATGAAATAGTTTCTGTCGGTTTTTATAGTTTTTTTTTTTTATATTACGCAATTCTTTTAGTTTATTTTTTTGTACACGTGTGAAATAAGGACAAGAAAATTAGACATAATGTAAACTCAGTTAAACTACAAAAAATCTCCTCAAAACTCATTACGACATCGTCTGGGTACACAAAAATATATGCATTATTAATTAAACATCAAAACTACTAGTGTGAATCAACTTTGCCATTTTTCTAAAAGAAATTGACTTATCTTTCGAAAAAATTATAATACTAAAATCCTCTATTTTTGGTCCCTGTTCGTCTAAGATCCGAAGTTAGGTCGACCTACACCGAGCTGATAATAGGATGAAACCGGTTTTATAGCAAATTTAGCATATCAGAAAATATATTAAAAATGGGTTGCCTAAAAAAATCCTGGATCGAAAAGTTTTAATTATTAAAAAAAAAGTTTTTAACATTTCTATTTTTTATTCAGGCAAACCTTATAATCAAATTAAATTGTAATAAAAATTGTAATGAATCTGCACCTATTTTGATATTTTTTTTCTATTATCCGATCCCATGAAAGAAACTAGCATCAACAATTATCTGTTTATAACTGGCAATCCAGATAACAAACACAACAGGCAACCCAACTTCTGCAACTTCGTCTTGTTCCTACTTTAAGTTGGGATAATATCTTAATATTGCACAAATTAATTAATAAAAAACATTTCAAAAAATAAAAATAAAATGTCCAGGATTTTTTCAGGCAACCCATTTTCAATATATTTTCTGATGTACTAAATTTGCAATAAAACCGGTTTCATCCTATTATCAGCTCGGAGTAGGTCGACCTAACTTCGGATCGAAGTAAGCAAATTATATGCTTGCGTAAGTCAATTATACTAATACGCAAAATACTTTAACATATACTGAAATAAATCTAGTGTATAAAATGAAGACACTTAAAATTCTCGTGTCACAATGTTCGTTCCCGTATAGTAGGGGAGCCCGCGATGCTTAATGTGTAGTAACTCCAGCGTCATTGGGACCCATTGCACTTTGTCGATTAAAAAGTGGAGAGTAAAAAAGGTCATGTAAGGTTTTTCTTTTTAGTGGTGCGTTAAGTGTCTAGAAGCTAAAATAGCAATCCCAGTCACTTAATCATAGCCGAACTCATCAGATTTTAACAATCTATATGCCTAATGTGTCTCCGATGACAGAAATATGTCAATCAGACAGATTTCTGTAATCGGCAATTAACACATATGACTTGGTTTTTGAAAGTTTTTGAACCTCCTACTCCCGTACGTCTAGTTCAAATCATCAGAAAATGCAAACATGGATATATTGGCATGTACTAAGCCCGCCATACTTTAATCTGACACGCTCGAGTATATTTTCAAGCAAAAAAAAACTTAGACAGACAACCCTACATGCGCGTCTCTATATAGAGATTTGATACATAATGGAGGTGCTTAACAATGGTACAGGGTATCTCCCATATCTTAATCTGACGCGCCTGAGTTACTCCAAAAAAATCCCCTTTTGGGCTCCCCTACTAGTACTTCTCCGAAACGACTTGACTGATTTTCGTGAAATTTTATGCACATATTGAGTAGGTCTGAGAATCGCCCAACATCTTTTTTCATACCCCTAAGTGACAAGGGTGACTCACCCCAATTTTTTTACTAAAATCTTATTAAAAAAGTAGCAGAACAACGTTTGTCGGATCAACTAATCTAGTATATAAAATTCTCGTGTCACAATGTTCGTTCCTGTACTCCTCTGAAACGGCTAGACCGATTCTCATGAAATTTTGTGAGCATATTGAAGAGAGCTGAGAATCGGCCATCATTTATTTGTCATACCCTTACATAGTGATAAGGGTGACTCACCTTAATTTTTTTTTTACTAAAATCATATTAAAAATATAGCAGAACAACGTTTGCCGAGTAAACTAGTTTAATATATAAATAAATATCGATAAAAGTTTAATAAAAAAATTATCGCCTGTGTGGTCTAGCGGTTCAGTCGTTGGACTCGACTGCATGAGGTCCCGGGTTCGAATCCCAGGTCGGACAATAACAAGAAAATTTGGTTTTTCCAATTTTCTAATAAAAAAAATGTTGCTCGGGATAGGATATGTGCCCGGTTGGCGATAGGCTTGCCACCTATCACATTGTGGGACTTAGTGTCTTCGGCTAGTCGTGGGTGCGCTGGTTGTGCCTCTGCCTACCTCTTCGGGGATATGGGCGTGAAGATACTTTTTCTAAAAAATCATAACCTTCTGAAGTAAATTATAAATAATACGAATCAATTTGAGAAACTTGGTATCCGTTTATATTATTCATGATTTTACAGTCTGAAAAGTTTCACGGGTTCATTTTAGTTTATATTAGTTTGTGTATAATTCAAATCTATTAGCATTTAACTTTAGATTAGGGTTATATTGTCACTAAGTTTGTCGGTAATTAACTAAACCTGTCAACAAGTTTTAGTAATAAATTATTATTTCGGTTTCCATTGTACACAAAAAGTTTGCTGAAAATATGAATGGCTTGGCTTTATGAAGTTAGTTTTAAAATTTTTAGGGTTCGAAACCTCAAATGCAAGAAACCGAACCCTTGTAGGATCATTTTGTTGTCCGTCAATCAAGACCCTTTTTTACAGAAACCCATTGAGGTATCATTCAAGTATACAATACAATAACTCTTTATAGTGCACCAAATACAGAGAAATTACAAATACATCAAATAAAACTTAAATTATAACATACACAAAGGCGGCCTTATCGCCAAGTCAGCGATCTCTTCCAGGCAACCCTTAAGTATGGAACAAGATTTAGCAGAATACTATGTAATGGTGCTCTTAAGAATATAAAAGTGCATCTACTAATATACAAAATAAATCATCCTAAAAGCAGAAGCTTGTTTTAATTATAGGTATTAGAATTTAGAACAAACAATAAAAGTATTATACAGATCTAATGTTTTGGAGCTGTGAAAGTTATATTTCTAAGCCAAAGATCTTGTATCTTGTAATTGGGAAGTGAGGCTATTGTTCAAGTCTACCTGCTGCCTTACTCTCCCAACCGATACATGACAATCATCATTACTAGGGTGGTGTATTCCTTCTCGAACAACATTCCTATATCTTGCTGCACAGCATTCTTCCACCAATGATCTGGTTGATCTTTACGACCTGTGCTCACCTCAGACGGACTGCTTTTTTATTTTTTTTAAACTAGTGGAAATTATAATGGATATCCATCGCTTTCGGGAGAAGCGTTGGGTTATGTCGGACTCCTACCGGCTAAAACCACTCGGTGACCATACTCTTTGCGTATCGAGTGGCTGCGGGATCTCCAAAGAACGCACTGCTATCACCCTTATAAGTGCCCGCAGGCTCATCCGCTTAAAAAGCCCAATCATCTGGTGTCAGCACTTTGACAATTGCAGCATGGGGTCATACCATGCTATGCTGCCTCACGATCTGACCCTTGATTAGTTAACTTACAGCCCCAATCCCCTTTTAGTTTCCTCTTACGAAAGGCAGACGATACTGTAGCTCTATTCGTCACCAGGAACTACAGAGCCCAGCAAGGCCAGACAAACTTCCTGACAGCTGTCTATTTTACTAATGCCCAGATCAACATCTAGTTGCTCATGTCAAATATGTGAAGGAGTATCCCCAACTGCCGATGATAGAATGGATTATCTTATAACACCACCTGACACTCAGGAAATGTTCTGTTTTCATCCAAATTGATATCATAAAGTCTGGAAATTTACGAGTGTCATAAAACTTGGATACGATAATTAAGTTCTCTGGGAGCTGCAATTTTCGCGTCACGACTGCGTTATTAATTATACCTGCCTTAAAATCCTTAATGTGGAAGTTGGGTGTTTGTTTTTTGTACTTTTATCTATTTTATGCTGTTGTTAGTAAGTATCTTTTCGCCTATATCCAGGTAGTACAGTCACGAGCATAAATATATCACTATGGAGAGATTATCAAAAATATCTGTCAAAGAACGAGTTCAATAATATATGTCTTTCCGTAAGCAGCAAAAATATGTGATATTATGTAATGAAAACGTAACAGTACATTTTCATCACATAATATTGATGCCACTTTATTATGATCCCTGCTAATATCAGATATTTTAACTGCTTACGGACATACTAATATTATTGAACTCGTTCTTGGATAGATATTTTTTCTAATCTCTCCATAGTAATATATTTATGCTCGTGACTGTACATCATCCATTCATCCATTTTTTCGTCAGGGGTTACTTAAAAAATAAGAGAGTATCTTTATGCTCATATCCCTAAATAGGTATCAGAATTAGAAAAAAACTTTATTTACATGAACCATACAAGTGGTTTTTGTGCGCGTCGACATTTTTTTTAAACTACCAGCGGATCGGAATCGCGGCCACCTACCTATCGCCCACCATACTCACATATACACATAATTGATGAAAAATACGATGTAAGACACTTACAGGCAGGAAATTTCTTGTGAACGACAAGGATTTAAAAACAGCTGATAGAACAATAATGAAGTATTAAGACACAATACTTAAAAATAGGAAAATACAGAAGAATTAACATTTCTTCTTGTTGGAATAAATACATAAGTTTATAGATTATGAATATGTATTATAGTTACATTACAACGACCTTGTTGAGTGCTCTCTTATGTGTCGGTCTATGGTACTTCAATGTGAAAGGGACAAGTGGGATAACATGTGATTAAAATGGAGATTCATACGTAAATGTTTGCGATAAAATTTTATGAATGAGAGCGATGACCAATTAAAACTTTATATTTAGGATAAGACTGTGACATAGACTTCTGTAAATGCGATCTAGACGACACTAGTACACTCTACGCCAATTGTGCAATTTCCGTCGTGGTGGCCATGCACTGTTATAATTGCTTAATATAATAACAGTTTTTAAAGCCTCGTGTAAATAAAACAATCGTAAAATGAGCGAATTGACTCACAGAAAAACAACAGGAATGCCTCAAAGTGAACTTTAGTTTATAGGTGCATGCTACGGTTATTCGGAGTGAGAGCCATAACCGTTTGAAACTTAGAATTGAGAAATTGTGATTGTTACGATTTAAAATTTTAAGAAGAACATTTTTGGAATTGAAAATTTAGATGAACTCAAAGCAAAAAATCTGAAAAATGGTCATTACTTTTTTAATACGTAATTATCACGGTTAAATGCCACAAATTCTGACTTAGATGTAACATTATGGATTTAGAGCTTGTAAAGTTAGAACGTTTACAGTAAGAAGCTTGGCTCTACATGTCATCTGATACTTCACAGTTTGAGTCATATGGACTCGCCTTAGCAACATTTTACATGAAAAATGTTCTAAATGGGATTTTTACGTGAGTTTTTTGAGTCGTTACGTCTCTATGCAATATACATCAGTGTCACAACTGAATGAGAAACTGCCTAATTTATAGTCATGAATTTCCTGAAACATTAATGAGACTCATATAATATGATTTTGACGGATTTATACTTGATTTATAAAATCTTACTTTAATATATTCATACTCCCCCATTCATTTAATATATTCGGCCCTTGTTGGTCCGGGCTCCTTTGCAGAATATACCATCTGCCTTCCTGTGCTAGGCAGCTCGTAAAAGGCGAGCATAGGCTTACCGTCACTAAGACCATGACATACTACTAGGTGGTAGAGTTTCGCAGCGACTCGCCCGGATTGGTACCACCTGCCGCCATAACGTCATGACGTGTTCCGGCTTGGTAGGTAAGGTAAGGTCCGGTAAGGTAGCCCGTAAACGTACTTTTGCTCGAGGCCTAACATCCCAACCTCTGGTTGGCAACGCACCGTTACCGCCTTTGGTGTCTCTAGGCGGCGTGAATTTCTTACTATCAGGAAATCCGTCTGCTTGTTTGCCTTCCAATATCATAAAAAATACTTTCTTACTAATATTAATGCAAGTCTGTCTATTGTGCTTTTATGATATTCACTAATTTTGCTAAAATTTGATGTGTATCTGGTCAAAAACTCAAGTTTTAAGACAACATTTTCAACAATTGATCCTTAAAAGTCCATAATGGGGGTGAAAGTTTGAATGCTGTCCGAAATAACTATTCTACTATTAAAAGCTACTTTGCTACAATGTTTTCCGCCAAATACTTAAAGCTATTAGTTTGATTAGTTATGATTGGCTGCCTCGTTGGCCGCAGACCTAACGTCACCGATTAATCGGGAAAATCTAGTCTGAATCCGATGATATCAGATACGATAAATATCTAGATGTCTGTATTTGTGGGTCTTGATATATACATTATTATATATAATAAATATTTTTTTGCATTACTTTCGTTACTCTTAACAATGTTGTAAAATCGACAGGTGCTGCTATTACCATGGGTGTCCCCCAGGGCTCCATTCTGATACCATGTTTGTTTCTCATATATATCAATAGCTACCTTACTATGTAATGGATAATCATGGAATGGTGTGGTGTATTTAAAGTGAAGAAACGAACGATGCGAATGTTGAAAGTTGTATCCTGATTCAATGTAAATAATCTGTCTTAATAAAAAAAAAAAAAAAAAACTAAATACATAAAATTTTCGGGTTAGTAGCATTAGACCCAGTTGCGGTTTCACCCGAAAAATATATATAACATGTAGTTGCGATATCATCCGAATGAAAAAATATGTACCTACCGTAAAGGTAATGAGAAAAGAGTTTCAGATTTAAATCAGTTTTTATTGATAAAAATTTATAACGTAATGAAAAAAAATGACAGGTTGCATTCCGGGAGTGCCGGCAGAAGTGAAAACTAGGCAATAATTTTGCACGAATTTCTTTAATTATCAGTATGAAAGTACTATCATTTATGTGGTAGAATACAATATTCATTTATAGCGCTATCGTACACAAACATGACAACACGAACATTCGCGCAAGCGCCCTGCGCCATCTTACGAATTTTTGATCAGGTCACGATTTCAGAAGTTTTTACCTATTCCAAAATTTACGCAACGCCGCTAAAGCAATTCTTCAAAAATAATAAATCTAAATTTTAAGCATATCACTTCCATAACTTTTTGTAAGAAGTAGGAGATAGAAAATTCCTGGTTCTCTGTTTGTGAGACGATAGATTAGTAGGTATATCGTTTTCAATGCTTTTTGATTTTCGTGTATGTACGGATATTTCATTGACTTGAAACCTGCAAAAAGCCGAATTTAACGTAACTGTAGATGTTTGATGAGGCAAATACAATTATTCTTCTTGCTTTTTCCGTGTATTGAATTAATACATATTTGGCATTTTTTTCTGGAATGATGAATTTGAATGAAAATAAATATTACGTGTTTTCTGCTTACGCGAACGTACGCAAAGCTTATGTGAATTACCTATTATGAATTACTTAAATGCTCAAAAATTATATATTTGATCATAATTAATAATATATTTTTAATAAGAGTTTTGAATGCGTCCGTACACTCTTTAGATTTAATAGTTATTTATCGGGTGAAATCGCAACTACATGGGATATATATTTTTCGGTTGAAACCGCAATTGGGGACTAAGGCTGCGTTTCCACCAGAGATGTGCGATGGAAATGTGTCGTGCGAGGATGTCTAGCTGTGCTGTGAAAATGTGTGGGTGTTTCCACCTAAGCTGTGCGATGAACAATGCGATGCTACTAACCCACATTTAATGCTTTATGTAAGGCCTCCCTTACATTACATCCTCGCCTATGTGGTCTAGCAGTCTGGTGTCGGACTTGACTTCGCATCGAGGTCCCGGGTTCGGTTCCCGGGTCAGCAACAAAAAAAACCCAAAAAAACGTGCATTTTCAATTTAAATAACGTTGCTTGGGATTGGACAAGTGCCCAAGTTGGTGATAGGCTTGCCACCTATCACATTGTGGTACTTAGTGTCTTCGGTTAGTCGTGGGTGCCCTGGTTGTGCTTCTGCCAACCTCTTCGGGAATGCAGGCATGAAGATACTTTTTTATTGTAAGGCAAGTAGATACCATTGTACTAACTCAATGAGGTCATACTGGACCTGGTAGATTCTAGCACATATTCAGAAATTACTGTAGATAAAAAGTTACACTCAGGTTTCCACATTGCAAAGCTTTTTATCAGAGCTTGCTTGCTATTAAGCTCAGTGGCTTAGGCTGTTAAGAAAATGAGGCTGCTAACAAATGTCGACACCGTTAGAATTGTTTATTTTAGTTATTTTTACAGCATTCTTCTCTAGGAAAACTGTGATGAGGTAAATACAATATCAGTCTTGCAAAAGAGAGCTATATGGTTAATTTATAACTCAAGAGTTTCCCACAGGGAAAAGTTTAAGATTAATCACTCGAACGCTGACTTCTCAGTACATTTCTGAAAACTGAAAAAATTCTAAAAAATACAAATTTGTGTCAGAAAATCCACATAATCAGTTTATAATCATGTATAAGTCTATACAATAAAATTGCCTAACATATTAAAGACTTATCATTTATAAAATTTAAAAATTGTATTAAGTTAAGTTGTATGGTCGTATAACCCTTTATTATAAGATTTCAGAATATTCTGAATACGGAAAAGCTTTGATTAATTGCTCCTACATATTATATATGTAATATATATTTTTGTAAATTAGATTTGTAAGAAAAAAGGCAAGCTGAGTTTATTTCGCTTTTCAGTGAGTATCCGAGTTCCGATTCGGTGGTAGTTTTTAGATTTATATAGACGCTTTACAACAACCATTGTCAGATCTAACTGAAATAAATGAATGTGTATGACCATAACAACTGTCGGATTTGACATTTATTTAGTCCGTTTGATAAAATATATAAAATAGTCTTGTTAGAAAGAGCTTGTTGAGTTTTGGCGCCATCGAGAGAAAAGATGGTCGAAGTTTTTTCATAATTATTGAATTTCGTGTTAATATTGAGTGAAATTGGTCAATTTTGGTGGAATTTTGTACAATTTTGTTCAGTGAAAGTGTACAAATGAAATAATCATGAAAAAATTACCGTATCGTATATTTCCTTGTTGCCGCCAAAACTCATTACATGAGGTTGTGTAAAAAGGCCATCGTTTTACCCAAGAGCCTGACATGACTTACTGACGACTTATGACTGATGACTAATTAAAATTAATTGAAATTGATATAAATTTGATGCAAATTACTACTTGACTAATGGCTAAATACTAACGTGAAGGCCAAAACCTAAAGAAAGAAGAAAGAAGAAAAGCGCTTGTTTTTTTTATTGTAATCGGCAAAACAAATTTTGGACAGAGTAGTTTGATTATGACAATTTCTTTTAATGGACAGGACATATAACCAAACGAAGCGAAACTAAGGTAAAATGTATACTCGACTCAATTTTGCTTCGTTCTTAAAACTAAGAAGCTATATAAAGATGGTATTAATTACAAAAGTTACGTAAAGCCTCAAAGCAATCACTAGTTTAGACCTTACATTGCTGCAAACATTTCTAAAGACAAGGAACATCAAAACGAAGGGATTAATTAGATATGAAGTATTTGCATTTTACTTATAAATATTAATATCAGTCATGTCTTTTGCTAGAATTTCAGGACCCGCTGCTTAGAATACAAAATACTGAATTACGTCAAGCTGAATTTCAAATTTATTTACAGGTTTGATAACTAGGTATTTGAGAATTTCCAAAATTAAGCGATAAGAAAATTTTTAAATGGTAGCAGATCGGTCAGGGCTGTCGGTAGGTGGACTATTTTTAGATTGCTATGTATAATTATACTAGCGGCCTCTTCAATTGCTTTATATATTAAATAAACTGCATCGAAATCCGTTGCGTAGTTTTAAAGATTTAAGTATACAAAGCCTCTGTAAAGCCAAAGTATCGCCTCTGTGGTCAAGCGGTTCAGTAGTTGGACTTGACTGCATGAGGTCCCGGGTTTAAATCCCGGGTCGGGCAACAAAATGAAAATTGGGTTTTTCCAATTTTCTAATAAAAAAATGTTGCTCGGGATAGGATAAATACCCGGTTGGCGATAGGCTTGCCACCTATCACATTGTGGGACTTAGTATCTTCCGCTAGTCGTGGGTGCCCTGGTTGTGCCTCTGCCTAACTCTTCGGCGATATGGGCGTGAAGATACTTACTTACTTAAGTATACAAAGGGACAGAGGGACAGAAGAAGCGACTTGGTTTTATACTGTGTATTTTATACTACATAGAGTTATAAAAAGTACGTACGGTCGCGTGGAAATTGCAGTGAAATGTCGTTATTCGATAATATCTAGATGTTACACAAATAACCTGCCCGTAATTGAACCTAAATCTCGCGGTTAGTCGGTAGAATTATGTCTGTAGTCTAAAACCTCAACCAATGAGGCGGT
>NJDC01007421.1:43477-61368 GCA_002245475.1 Calephelis virginiensis
CTTACTTAAGTATACAAAGGGACAGAGGGATAGAAGAAGCGACTTGGTTTTATACTGTGTATTTTATACTAGATAGAGTTATAAAAAGTACGTACTTTTATAAGTTATAAAAAAGCATGGAAATTGCAGTGAATCGTCGTTATTCGATAATATCTAGATGTTACACAAATACCCTGCCCGTAATTGGACCTAAATCTCGCGGTTAGTCGGTAGAATTATGTCTATAGTCTAAAACCTCAACCAATAAGGCGGTTATTAAATATAATTAATTCTGACCTTTTAACCAATCAAGTCAATCATAATTAGAAAGTCATAGGCAAATCCATTAAAACTTATTTTTTGACTGTGGACTTGAGCTTCTAATTATGAGTGATTTGATTGGTTGTTAGTTCAGTAGATATTGCTGTTTCACTGCATTATTCTTTTGAATATAATGTAGTGGTAGGAAAAATCTACCTATATCTATTAATATTATTAGGATAATGATGGTCCAAAAATCTGAAACTAAATCGACCTGTATCGAGTGGTGACACCTAATTTTATAAAATATATTAAGTTAGTATATTAGAAAATAAATTAAAAATGGATTGCCTAATAACAATCCAGGCAGCGCAGAATATTTGAGCTTACTTTAAAAAAACATTTAATTTTCAATATCAAAGCAGTAACAAAATTTTATCCTGACAAGAAGACTAACAATGCTTACAGCGTAAGAGATACAAAATATGGAGACTCTGGGTTACTTATTGTTTGCCCGGACGAAAAGGTATGTCGATGTTATTTTAGTACAGTTAGTACAGTTAATAATACAGTTAGTACAGTAATTAGTACAGTTGTTTGGATATCAGAAACAAAATTATATCAACATTTGCGCTTATTTTATTGCGGACATCATGTTATAAGGTCGCCTACAAAACTCGGAATAATCTAAAATATTTTTTTTTACAATTAAGAATGTTTTGTCTACGAATTTTTAAAGCAAACCATTTCAAATGTATTTTAATATATAAAAATTGCTTGGCGTTTGTTGAGATTTCCGCAATCGACATGACATAGTTTGAAAAGTTACATATTTAAGCATAGCAAAACTGCAAAAACCGACTGCAACTATTTTATTGGATACCACTTCGTGATTTGATATTTTTTTTTGAATCATAGCAAATGGTTCCAAAATGGCCACACAGAAATCGTATCAACATCCTACCAGCATTTTATTTGACAAATTTTCATCGACCTTAACATTGACGAGGTCGTCAAGATACGTGAAGTAAAACTTGAAAACCACTGGTTGGATAATGATAAAATTATTATGGGATAATTTGGAACCATGACTCATCTGTCTTAAAAGGGAATCATCAAAATCGGTTGGCTATTGACGGAGTAATCGCGTAACAAACATGCAAAAAAATCATAGAGTCGAATTGGAAACCTCTTTTTTTCAGATTCTGTTAAAAACAGCAATAAAACTAACTCTATTTTTAAAATAATGATTGCTATGTACTGTATACGGGATACATAAAGCAAAAGGAGGATTATTAAAATTTTTACCGGTTTGTTCGAGTTACTCCCACTAGTTCAGTTGACCAGTTCAGTTTACTGAAGCAGTGGGAATTTTTTCCTCGTTTATTTAATTAACTGAACTACTGAGAATTATGTCCCACAATTCAGATGACTAGTTTAGTAGACTGAACTAATGGGATTTTTTTTCACTACTTTATTGTACTGAAATGCTGCGAATTATTCTTCTCGTTTGTTCAATGGAATGTTTTCTATGTTGTACATAGTATGTTCATGAATGTCCACTAGGAGCTTGTCAAGTGACTCGGATAACCATTAATATTGCATGATATATTTAAGCAAGTCAACCCATTTTGCGCCACACGGCTAAAGTTCAAACAACGGCATGCAAAACACAACAAAAAATGTTTCGGGTCATAAAAGCCCAGATACCAGAATGGGAGCCGATTTTTTTTATTACTGACTTTGTAGATACTGCTTATAATTTAATAGTTTTTCCAAACGCAGAACACCAAGGTTGCTATTACCACTTTACGAGTTCGCTGTTTAAAAAAGCTAAGAAGCTGAAGTTGACATGCAAACGCAAAAAGAGAATAATTGGGTTGTGTAATGTTCTGCCACTGCTGCAATGGAATTGCGCTAATGAGGGATTTGATTACATTACACCACAAGTAAGCGATTTCAAAGATACCTCTGATTTGAATAAGTTCATGGAATATATGCAATTTTGGATGGAACGCAAGAATTCTTTGAACATTTTCGGCAAACTGCACCGAACTACAAATTGTGCTGAAGGCTGGCATCGTGCTGTAGACGAAATTTATAAAAGAAGACCAGCAAGTTTTTCCATATTTGGAACTTGTAAAAATAGATGCATCTTATTTTGCGGTTCGATCTATTCAGGTTTCCTAAGCAAAAGCACGGGATAAAACACAAATTGAAAATGACGACTATATTCAAAAAGTTCAAGTGTAACTTCTTCAAGGCGATATCAGTGTCTCAATGTATTTAGAAAAACTACGTGTATAATAAAGTAAATGACAGCTCTACTAGTGTGGGTTTATCAATTTATTATGTCTTTTGGAGTTCCTTAATAAAAAATTACAAATTCCACAACTGGTTTTACATTATACTGAAAGAACACGAACCCTAATCACTGACTGGTTTTCAAGTTAGTCAACTGAACTGGACAACTTTACTAGTAGAAAGAATCCGCGTGCAAAATCTTATAGTTCTTATCTTAATAGTTCAGTCAAAATGAACTGCACGTTTGTACCAATGGAAAGAAACTGCGTGTAAAAGCTAGTTTTATTTTCAACTGAACCAACGAGAAAAAAATTCCCACTACTTCAGCCAACTGAACTGGTCAACTGAACTAGTGGGAGTAACCGGTTTGTTCGCTTGTCTTCACTTTAAACGCAAAAACTATAAAACGGATTTTTAACCAAATTTAGCTTGTATAATAGCTTATAGCCAGGGTTAACATTCAGGATAATTTTTTTCTGCGGAAAAATCTTTCGTTCCTATCACTAATCACCAAAAGCCATTTCAACGTGTATACGAAGTCACGGGCAAAAGAGTGTTTTATAACGGAAAAGCTGCACACTTCTAACTATAAAATATACACCTTATATCCATAACAGTAAAGTTTTTTTTCTGTTAACAAACGGGCCAATAGATCTTGATGGTAACGAAAGAAAGCGCGTTACAGCAAAATTTGTTTATATGTTTAAGTATGTGTATATGTTCATTTGCAATAAATATATTTTTTTCTTTTATATACAATTTTTTAATATCTTATATATAAAATTCTCGTGTCACAATGTTAGTCTGCATACTCCTCCGAAACGGCTTGACCGATTCCTCTGAAATTTGGTAAGCATATTGGGTAGGTCTGAGAATCGGCTAACATCTATTTTTCATACCCCTAAGTAATAAGGGTGACTCACCCCAATTTTTTTAAATAAATCACATTAAAATATAGCAGAACAACGTCTGCGGGGTCAGCTAGTAATTCTATAATATTGGTGACAGCAGGGCTCATGCTAAAGTTGTAAATTATTCTTTATTCCATGCCTTCATTTCTTTAAATCTCAACTTTAACCATGTAAGAACTTTAAAATAATATTATTACGACATTACTTTTCTGAAACTTAAAGGTTCTTGGTAAATTAATTCAAAAAGTCTGGTGTAAGGTATAAATAACAAAAAGCTTTTAAAACTCTTGGAAAATTCAATTTTAGAATACTCAATAAAAATACTCCATTTTTGTTTAACGATTTGCTGTCTAGACCGAGATCAAGTAGCAGCCATAATTAGAAATTGTGTGCAAGCAATTTTTACCTCGATATAATCTTAATAATTTGTCAAGGGTGAAAACAAGCGAGCTTAATTTTTAAAGACGCGTAAATTTATTTGCGGGATTAACATTCCTTGTAATTTCTTTAAAAGACATTTTATGGAACAAAAGCGATGGGAAATAAGTTTAATAGACGACAGACTTATTGTAGTACTATTTAAATTACGCGCTTCGGCTATATTCGTCAAGCTTCGGAAATCCGAATGTATTTTAAAGATATCTATATAGAGTTGTTATGACATAATTAATCATTTCGCTTAAACTTAGATTAAGTCAGCCAAATTAAAAATAAATGTATTAAGTGTTAAAAGAATAAAAAGTGTAATGCCGAAGCGCATAATTTAAATAGTAGTACTATATATACCCAATATGAGTAATATACCGGCCAAGGGACAGCAATGTACGACCACTTCGTTGATTGATAGGTTAGCGTATACGCTTAACACCATCCACCAACCTTGGGATCGATTCTCGACGAAGGTCACTTAGATGTTTCTGTGATAACATCTAAGTGAATGCTTTTAGGTCTGAGTGTGTTTATTAAATGTCTGTGGTCTAGCGGTCCGGGTGTTGGACTTGACTGAAAAAAAAATGGAAAAAAAAATGTTGGTCGGGATTGGAAATGTGCCCGGTTGGCGATAGGCTTGCCACCTATCACATTGTGGGACTTAGTGTCTTCGGCTAGTCGTGGGTGCCTTGGTTGTACCTCTGCCTACCTCTTCGGGGATATGGGCGTGAAGATACTTTTAGTTATTTCTATGTTTCAGTATCATTGTCTAACACTCATACAACAATCATATATTTTACTTACGTATACGTTACGATTTCGCGCGGCGGTAGTGAGGCAGCGCTGAAACGGCCGCGCGGAACCCAATTTTCAATATTAAATTAAAATGATTAATAATGGAGCTACAATGTCGGGAGTCGAAACATATATTGAAATTTCATCCTCTTTTAGGATCTTTTTTTGATTTCAATTATCTTTAATATTTTTTGAGTTACAGCTACAAAACGGAGACTCTTCTTCTCTTCTTTTTTTGTTTATAACAATTGTAATATTTTAGAGCGGGATTATTCCAAAATTCTTAGAATTTTTTTCCGAATCCAAATTACTAACAACCATATTTTTAAGATTTCAAGAACTATTTTTCGCAGGAAACTCGCTTCTCGGCCAGACTATATATTTTCAATATTCTGTAAACATATTCGACATATTTGGAGCGTATAGCGCTGTAAGCGTTTCGATACTGAATTAAGGGCCTTGGTACGGGCTCCTTTGCAGAATAGACCATCTGCCTTTCTGCCAGGCAGCTCATTAAAGGCGAGCATAGGCTTACCGTCACTAATACCGTGACATCTGACTAGGTGGTAGAGTTTAGCAGCGACTCACCCGGATTGTTACCACCGCCTTACCTTTTCCTGCCGCCATAACGTCAAGACGTGTTCCGGTTTGGAGAGTTAGGTAGCCAGTAAACTTATTTTGCTCGAAGCCTAACATCCCGGCCTCAGGTTGGCAACGCACCATCTTTGGTGTCACTAGGCGGCAAGAATTTCTTACCATCAGGAAATCCGTCTGCTTGTTTGCCTTCCAATATCATAAAAAATAAAACACATAACCGCGTTGCGATGCCGCGTCGCTGAAATCAACAGTAGCCTCACTGCTGATTGAAGGGACGTGTCACTATTTATTTATTCAAAACAGAGTAAAATCTTGATCATAACAAATAAGTAATAAGTTTCTCACGATGGTCCACGGCATAGACACGTCTATGACGCCGCAACGCTAAAGGTAAATTTTCGCCGTCGCGGGTTATGTGTTTTGGCCCTTAGTCTTGTCGAGAAATATATATGTATCTTATAGTACTTCACGCATCTACAATATCTATGGAGTTTATAGGCCACGATTTTCTTTTCCATAAGGAGAGCCATGTGCTTGTTTGCAGTCTGATAACATCACTACATAGTATAAAACAAAGTCGCGTTCTCTGTCCTCATGTTCTTTAGTATGCTTAAATCTTTCAAACTACGCAACAGATTTTGATGTGTTTTTTTTCAAATAGATAAAGTGTTTAAAGGGGCCATGTATGCTAAAATACGTCAGCAACATGCTGGTTTTTTCATACAAAGCAATTATGGATCTTGGCGACAAAAAAATACAAGATTAACATTAATATGCTTTGTAAGACTAATGTTTCCAAAACACGAATCATTTCACTTTGCTCGATAGAAAAAAATCAAAAAGTTAACCCTTTTTTGAAAGCAAAACCCAACTGTCTACTTCAATTATGAAAATGTCGACACCAGATTTAACATAAACATAGACAAGTATAATACCTAAAAGATAACTGTTTCAGTTTTTATATTTTTTTTCAAATTACTTTTATAGTTTAAAAAATAGTGATTTGGCGCTTAAGACATTTACTTTAGAGCGCAATATTTCATAGTAATCATGGAACGGGGGAGTGCGCTGATTGGCTCTTCTGGCAGATTAAGTATGGGGCCTTAAAGAGGAAGGTTTATATGTATATTTTATACCCGTGCAAAGCGGGGTCAGGCCGCCAGTAAAAAAATAAGTTGAAATAAATAAGGCAAGAGCCAGCGTGCTTGTATAGAAAGTAATGAATGTGGAGGGTGCTAGACAGGTCTGCTGGGCTTATGACACTTGATGCTCGATACTATATCCAAGATGGCGGCTACGAGTGGTCTCTTCTCATGAGTGACTCTTGAAATGGTGATATAAAAATTAATTTTTACAGTAATGTTTTTGAATATTGGAACATATAATTTACTGTCCCATATTTTTGTAAAATTCAACATAGCATCCAGAATGGATTTATAGTTACATACAACAACTATATACATACCAGTCTGTGTTACATGAAATAATTTTATCAACAGAAGAAACAGAATTAAATAAAATATTAAGATATTAGAGTTAAAAAAATATTTAGATATTAGAGTTAAATAAAATGTTTAGATTTATTTTACTGGGTACTACGGAAATAATTGCCTATTTTTAATTGTTTATTTAGTGAACTGTTATATATTGAGCTACTAATACGAGCGCAAATCTAGAATAAACAAATACCCATCATTAAGCGTTCCTTGATAAGTTTCTGCCCACACAATACAATATTATATGATATGATGTTATAATATATATTATCGCCTCTGTGGTCTAGCGGTTCAGTTGTTGGACTTGACAGCATGAGGTCTCGGGTTCGAATTCCGGGTCGGGCACCAAAAAGAAAAATTGGATTTTTCCAATTTTCTACAAAAAAAAAACGTAGGATTGGATATGTGCCCGGTTGGCGATAGACTTGCCACCTATAACATTGTGGGACTTAGTATCTTCGGCTAGTCATGGGTGCCTTAGTTGTACTTCTGCCTACCTCTTCGGGGATATGGGCGTGAAGATACTTTACTTTTACTTTACAATAAAATATTTACAACTGATTTAATGATTCGTGTTCGATCGAAATTTTGATTTATTTTTAAGTAAAAATCGCCTTCAACGAAATCAGTTCGCCAATTTTCCAAGTATAGAATTTATTGAATTGATTTTGATTTGAATCTTTTGTAGCTTATTTAGGTGAACATCATTAGCGAGAGACAAATATTTCTCCGATATTGTATTTTCTCTCCTATTTGTAAAATGTACATGTTTAGAGTTCTGTAAAATATCTGTATCAAATAGAAATATTGTCTTCCGATATTCAAGAACGCTACGAAAGTAGCGTTCTTGAATATCGGAAGCTACGTTGTAGCAATGCTTGCTACGTAAACACTATGGCACGTAGCAATGTACTCGGAGCACACACTACGGACACGTCACTCTCGAAGAGAATACATGAAACATTCAAATTTGTAGCAAATTTGCAGAGAACTACGAGATATTGACGGATTATTGTACGTGGTTTGTCATGTGGAATATTTAATAGAAAATGGAGTATTTCCGTAACCTTGGCACGACAAAAGTACAAAATTATGGTTGTGATACAGTAAATTAGGTCAAAAAAAGCTATGTGATTAGCTTAAAAATCTGAAAGTATCTTCACGCATATATGCATGGAGACCCATTTAGACAGAGATAAAAGTAGAACACCCACAAAACCTACATCGTCAACCGTACATTTCTATTCCCGGTCAAAACGCTGTAACATGATGAAAAAATAACATTAAATAAATAAACTGTGATTACATGGTGGAATAAAATTATTGCAGCATCCTTTTAGGCAAAACATGCCTGTGCCTGGAGGCTACGCTTTTCCATCAGATTCTTAAATAGATAGTTTAAATCAATTTTCCAAAACTTTTAGTTATGTTACTTGTCCTTACACTAATTAAGTGACTAACCTTATTTTAACATCATCGTATACTAGACATTTATCATAATACATATAAAATCTAGAGTACTCAAGTGTGTGCGTGCGTGTGTGTGTGTGTGTATGTGTGTGTGTGTGTGTGTTGTGTGTGTGTGTGCGTGCGTTCGTGCGTGCGTGTGTGTGTGTGTGTGTGTTTTTGCGTAAGTGTTGACAATATATGAATATTTTATTGCTATTATTATTATTTATTTATTAGCTTTGTTATTTAGATTAACTTATTTTCTGTAACAGATTTTCCGTTTCTATATAAGTTTTATTGCATAACTATTTAGTTATAATAGTTTTACATTTTTGAATATATTTTTATCTGTTTGTTAATTTTATTATATAAATTAGCTGAACGTATTAAGAATTGTGTGCTAGCAAATACGGTTTTAGTTATGGGAACTGTTACCACATAATCGTTCCTTCGTCTAGTGTTTATGTTACGCTTATTGGTTAGGGTTTCATGCTTTTTAATAATACATTTAAGACATACCTATAGCTTTCGAACTGATAGGACACCACTGAGTTTGTAGAGGTCATTTGTTGTGAAGTGCTGTTTCTTGTAATACATAATCTCTCTCTACCTCTCCAAACCGTGTTTTAAATATTCCACCCCATACCAGGATAAAATAACAAATAATAGATTGTACTAAGGCGATATATATATGTTATTTAATAAGTTTTTAGATGTGTGTCTGGGAAATACTTGTCGTAGCGGTCTAAAAATCCAGTTAAATTTTCTAATTTTCGTTACGATATGGTCTATTTTGGGATACTAAGAAAGTCTCTGATCAATTTGAACTCCCAAGTATTTTATTAGATCTACTTTACTTATGCACGGGCAGTTGCACGTAATACTTCTAGTTTAATCACTACAAGAATGTATTTTAATATTGAAGTTTAGACTAGGTTGCACATTATTTTTGATAGAAAAGCATACATAGTCGGTCTTCGAAGTATTGAGGGTAAGAAGGTTGTTATTGAACCACTCACTAACCATAACTAGGCCCTTTTCCGCACAGGCTTTAACATCGGACCAGTTTGAACCAGTGAAAACAATGGCAGTATCATCGGCATACGAAAATATTTTTGCGTTTTTAATACTCATATTACAGAAATCATTTATATAAATGAGAAAAAGGTTAGGTCCAAGAACGCTTACCTGGGGAATTCCACATGAAACTCGAATGTCATCGCTGTAACATTGATCTCATTTGACGCGTTGTTTTCTATTTGACAGGTAGTCTTTAAATAGTGCGAATTCGGTGCCTCTAATTCCTATTTTTCTAATTTGTATTCAAGAATGGGCAGAGAAACTGTGTCAAAGGCTTTTTTTACGTCTTGAAAAGCTGCCAAACATTTATTTCCTCTGTCGAGATGATCTGAAGTTTTGGAGGTTAAGGATATTACCGCATCTTTGGTTGATATGACCTGTCGAAAACCGTATTGAGATCCTGATAGAATGTTAAACTTAATAAGATACTTCATTAGAATATTATTTAATAACACGCTTTTCACGATCTTTCTTTCTTATTGGTTTAATTTTTTTTTATTTTATTTAATTTTGTTTGTGTGTGTGTGTGTGTGTGTGTGTGTGTGTGTGTATGTGTGTGTGGGTGCGTGCGTGAGTGCGTGCGTGCGTGTTTGTTTGTGCGTGCGCGTGCGCGTGCGTATGCGTGTGCGTTTTTTTATTTAATTAAATTTAACACTTTAATTCTTACACGGTTTCCTCTTATTGGTCCATGTCCTCGTGGCGAATATATTATTTTCTTCACCCAGTAGCTCCCAAGATGTGAGCATAACTTAAATGTGTCATTGCCAACACGATCACTAGTGATAGAGTGCTTTGTCGTAATTTGACTAGGCATAGATTCGTCGCTTTACCTATTCCTATTCCTCATCGTGTTTCGATCCGGAAGATAAATAATAATAAATCTTATATATAAAATTCTCGTGTCACAATGTTCGTTCCCATACTCCTCCGAAACGGCTTGACTAATTCTCATGAAATTTTGTGAGCATATTGAGTAGGTCTGAGAATCGAAAAACATCTATTTTTCATACCCCTAAATGATAAAGGTGACTGACTCCAATTTTTTTATTAAAATCACATTAAAAATACAGCAGAACAACGTCTGCCGGGTCAGCTAGTAATAAATAAATGAATATCCCTGGACACGTTACAAAATTGAATCTAACCCCCAAGTATACAAATTATATGCTTGTGTTATGGTTGTGTGGTTGGTGTGGTTCTAATACATAGAAATACTTAAATAGATACCAGAATAAATTTAATAAACACAGACCCGGAAATGCAGACAACTAAATGTTCATCACACAAATGCTTGCCCCGTCGGGAATCGAACCCGAGCCTCACGGTTGATCGATGTAGTTAGACAGCGACAAAACTATTAAATTATGGTTTTAGTTCGCCTCTGTGGTCTAGCGGTCAGGGTGTTGGACTTGACTGCATGAGGTCCCGGGCTCGATTCCCGGGTCGGCCAACATAAAGAAAATTGAGTTTTCCCAATTTTGTAATAAAAAAATGTTGGTCGGGATTGAAAATGTGCCCGGTTGGCGATAGGCTTGCCACCTATCACATTGTGGGACTTAGTGTCTTCGGCTATTCGTGGGTGCCATGGTTGTACCTCTGCCTACCTCTTCGGGGATATGGGCGTGAAGATACTTTTTGTGGTTTTTATGGGTCAAAGTCGTATTAAACAATCAAGGGCACCGAATGCTGTTCTTTAGCCTATCATTTAAGAAGGTGATTTTTTTACGATTTTGGAAGGCAACTAAGCAGAGGGTATCCTGAAGGTAAGAAATATACGCCGCATAGAGACACCCAAGTTGATAAAGGTACGTTACCAACCTGAGGCTGGAATGCTAGGTTTCGAGCAAAGCTAAGTTTAACGGCTACCTTATCCTCTGAACCGGAACAGTTCAATGGCAAGCACTGACGTTATGGCGACAGGAATAGGTAAGCCGGTTTTACCAATCCAGTCGAGTCGTTGCAACACTCTACCACCTAGTCAGATATCACAGTGTTAGTGACAGTAAGCCTATGCATCTGCCTGGCAGAGAGGCGGGTGGTTTATTTTGCAAAGCAGCCCGGACCAACACGGGGAAACAAAGGGGTTTCGCTGTCTGTCAATCACCAGATTAAAATGGTAAGAAAGACAACGGTCTAGACTCTAGAGATATTTTTAAAATAAATATCAACTTTACGTCGACGTAAAATACATTCTTACATCAACACAAAAGCTACAAAATCATAACCCTCATCATAGTAAAGAAATAATAATACAAAGCTCTGATATAACCTGAGTCGCTTTTATCTCATAATATCTACAAAACCCTCATAAAGCACATGATCCCTTACATACTACCGTGCCCTTTGTGTACCTACATATTGTGGTGGTTAAAAATGTAGGTGCATTTTTTTGGACAAAACAAATCAATAAAGTTTTTTAAAATATAGTCTATTTATGCATGTTGGGTTCGAGGCTCCTTTGAAGAGTAAAACTTACTGCTTTGCTGTTAAGTACCTCTTAAAAGGCGAGTGTTGTGACTAAACCTAAGTACACACACGTAAAATTACGACTAAGCCTAAGTAAGCAGACCTACCACAGTAACAAATAAGTACTTTATACAGTTTTCTGACAAGCCATGGGTTTAGTACCTCTGTCTCACCTGTTCATGTCGCATCTAAATTTAGTGCACTCTATTTCCGTGTTCCAGTCTAGAGACCAATATTGACTTTTTAATTTAAAAGTGACCACTTGCGCGTTCCTGGGTTAAATATTAAGCTCTAAATTACCTTCTAACTAGAGTCAAATATCTTTCTTTTTGACAGACTAACCCAGAAATATGGAAGTGGCCCCAAGTGTGACTTGGATGTTCCTGGGTTAGAGTTTAACTGACAAATATAAAGTGATTTGACCCGAGTGAGAAGTTGACTTACTTTATCCAGGAACGTACAAGTGAGCCTAACGTGAGTAGCTTAACACCACTGCTTTAGATTTAAAAAGTTTTACTGTCATATCATCTACATATAAAAGCGAAAGTCTGTCTGTCGGTCGCTCTTTCATGGCTTAACCAGTAAACCGATTTTGATAATATTTTAAACGCATATAGCTAAAGGGAACGAAAGTTTGTATAAAAATCGTAACTATTATACGCTAATGAAGGCGCGGACAAACAGCTAGTGTTAAATTATCTTCAAATCAAATACTTTAAGCAAAACTACAAAAAAACCGACTCAAATATCATTTCCACTTAATCGATGATCGAGGAAGATAAAAATATTCATTTTTAGATAAACATCTACCACACAGCTTCACGACACTACTATCTAGCCACCTTCACATTTATTGCTCTTTTTATATAAACACACTGGATTCGGAGACTCTTGACACAACTCTCGAATAACCGTGACAGTGCTGGTCCGGGCTCCTTTGCAGAATAAACCATCTGCCTTTCTTGCCAGACAGCTCGTAAAAGGCGAGCATAGGCTT
Organism: Calephelis virginiensis; assembly: GCA_002245475.1. NCBI lineage: Eukaryota > Metazoa > Arthropoda > Insecta > Lepidoptera > Riodinidae > Calephelis > Calephelis virginiensis. Next base: position 56,242 of record NJDC01007421.1, read on the forward strand.
ATCATCACTAACACCGTGACATCTGACTAGGTGGTAGATTTTCGAAGCGATTCACCCGGATTGGTACCACCGCCTAACCTATTCCTGCCGCCATAACGTCATGACGTGTTCCGGTTCAGAGGGCAAGGTAGCCGGTAAACTTACTTTTGCTCGAGGCCTACCGACCTCAGGTTGGCAACGCACCATTACCATCTTTGGTGTCTCTAAACGGCGTGAATTTCTTACCATCAAGAAATCCGTCTGCTTATTTGCCTTCCTATAACATAAAAAAACACCCGAGTGATTCGGTTCCATTGTTATTTTTATTACGTGATGATACAGCAAATACGTACATGACTCCCCGATAGTATAAGACAGCAACCACTCACTACCTCTCATGCCCTTTCCTACCTGGGAGAGGCACGCGGTATTTTAAACAGGCATGACTTTGCTTGACTCTCTACAAATTTTATAAAACTAACACAGTCGGTACTTTCCCATTTTTGGGGCTGGACGTCAAAAACCAATTACTGCCATTCGGATTGCAATCTTTTAAAGTGACTTTTTAATCTTCTACTGCCTTCAGTTAAATTGAAGACGTGCATACTCAAAGTTTATCGGACTGCTATAAAGATCTTCATGAAATATGGGAATAATATTTTATCTAATTATCCTGTCTAATATGTTTGAGACAATCATGGCCTGTAGACGCCATTGTTTAGGTGTGTCTCTGTCCTGTGGCTGGGAGCTATCCTTCTTGTTTAATTTTAACAGCTTCCCTACCCGTCTGACTGGAACAGAATACTATAATTATGGTGAAAGGAAACGGTGGATTAATTACATCATGGTGCTCTACCACCAGTAATCTTGTTGGTAATGACATATTCAAAACTTGCTCATTTATTACGAGCTGCCTGACAGAAAGGCAGCTAGCTTATCTACTAGTTACTATCTTGAACAAATTTAATACCACCTTTGAATAATTTTTCAAGAAATAACCATCAAAATTAAGTTACTGGCTGAGTAACAGCATAACAAACTAACAAAAAAATAGAGTTCAACAGCTAACCTTTTTTTTATATTTTTTATGGTATCGGAAGGCTAACAAGCAAGCGGATTTCCTGATGGTAAGAAATTCACGCCGCCTAGAGACACCAAAGTTGATAATGTTGCGTTGCCAACCTGAGCCCGGGATGTTAGACTTTGAGCAAAAGTAAGTATACCGGCTACTTTACCCTCTGAACCGGAGCACTGAGGTAACGGTGGCCGGAATACGTAAGGCGGTGGTACCAATTCGTGCGAGTCGCTAAGTAGAATTTTCTTTTTTTAGTTAAGAAATAGGCGAAATACAATTTCTTACAAATAGCTAACTTTATAAAGCAAAACATTTTGGGTGATAAAGGTCGGGAACTAATGTGTTTGGGCGGCACGTGCTTAGCTCATAAATCTGCTGTAAAAGATACAGATATATTGTACTGTCAACTACGTTTTCTTTTAAACTAACTTATACGCTCGTCTTCATCCACAGTAAAAATAAGATCAAAAAGGAGAGAAAACTAACTCACCCGACATGCTAAAAAGTTTTATGATAAAGTCATCATCATCATCATCAGCCGGAGGACGTCCACAGCTGGACATAGGCCTCCCCAAAGAGCGCCACAAGTCACGGTCACCAGCCGCTTGTATCCAGCGACTTCCCGCGACTTTGATCAGTCCACAGGGTGGGAGATCGTCCAACACTACGTCCTCCGGTGCGGAGCCACCACTCGAGAACCTTTCTTCCCCAGCGGTTGTCGGTTCTGCGAGCAATGTGGCCTGCCCATTGCCACTTCAGCTTGCTAACTCTCTGAACTATGTCGGTTACTCTCGTTCTCTTGCGGATCATATCTAGCAGAGAAACACCAAGCATAGCTCTCTCCATAGCACTCTGAGCAACTCTGAGCTTATTTAAGAGGCCCACATTAAACAGCCAAGTCTCAGTTCCATATGTCATCACTGGTATAACACACTCTGGTCGATAAAGTAATCAAATCGATCGAGTATGATAAAATAATCAAATTAAAACAACCGTCATCTTGTTGGTTTAAGTGTTAGCGTACACATCTAGCACCACCAATCAACATTGACCACCAGATATTTCAAATGTATTTATTTAATTATTTATCTAACATTTCATTGTACACGTGATAGAGAATCGTCAACGAGAAAATACAAATATAAATACTGAACAAAAGGCGAGCTAATCTCTAACAAGAGATATCTTACAGCTAACCTCAGATGGAGAAAAACCATACAAATTATTTTTTTATATTAAGTATATTAGTATCACTCACACATTACACTTCTATTTTTTGAATCCTTCTTCTTAAAATAAAAAAAAAGGATGTTATCAACTCGACTCTTTGAATTTTCATATTTTTGGTGGGCGTTTGTTGTGCGACTACTATTATTATAAAAGGAAAAAATCAGAAAAAAAACTCTGTATGAATGTCACATCTACTAGTAGTTAAATTCTAACTACAAGTGATACCATTAAAAATTAGAATGTATTATTTCTATGGGATTGACATAAATGTTATTTTTTGTACGGTCATTTAAAGACTCAAAACTTAAAATTGGAATTAGACTAGATATCGCTCGGAATTTTCAGGTACTAGGCAATAATTTTGGATACTTTAACGGTTTTATTTAAAACATTGACTAATTTATTATAAGGTTAGGTAATGTTGACGATTTAGTGTTTGTTATACGGACTATAATGTTAAATTATTGCACAGAATAGTATAAGGTCAGGTAAGTAATATAATGTCTATGATATTTTTTAATAGGGCAATAAAAGATTAATACCAGTTTTTTTAAGAATGTTGCTTAGCAAGCAATAACGATTAAGCGCAGTAAAACTGCAATTGACCCCAACCGCTTCATAGGTACCAGGTCAAGATTTGTTTTTTTTTTGTTTTCGAAAAAAATCTAACAACTCCAAAATTAAGTCCCATATAAATTTCATCAACATTCTTCTAGAATGTTTTGAGTTATACTTTGTAAAGCATATTTTTTTTAATTATTGCACTTTTAAGTACAACACCACTAGTCAGACCATGATAAAACTATTATGTGACCAACTCCAAATGATGACCTATCTTTCAAAAATAGAACCATATAAATCGGTGGGCCATTGACCTAGTAATCGCAGAACAAACATAAAAATATAAAAATCTTCTGTCGAATTTAAAACCTCCTCCTATTTTAGAGTCGGTTAAGAATACACAAGCTGCATGAATAATGCCTATATGCCTAAGTCTTTGCTTAGATGTGGTACTTCTAACATCTTTTAACTTGGATTTTTGTTGGTTGGGCACATCTCTCTATACTAAGTGGACATTTTGGCCAAGTAAATGTATAATATAATAGACAATATTTATGTATCTGTAAAATTCTAGAATTCTAGAATTTTCTAGAAATATTTCTGATTCATATAAAATTCTAGAATTCTATAATTTTATATGAACCACAACCCTTTATTATTTGTCCCTAGTTTGAACAACTTTGGTTTTTACAAAACCTAAACATAACCTTTAAGTTAAAAGTATTGGAAGTAAAAAGAAAGCGTTTTAATTCTCTCACAAGTAATAATATTAAGAGCAATTGTCTAAGGGTTCCTTATTTTATTGCAGAAGCTATTTTCTTTCTACCCGGAACCACTTAAACTATCAGGATTTTAAGAGAAATACAACTGCAAAATAGCAAAATCACTTATGACTTTAAATTTCATTTATCACGGCATCTAAATAAAATATTCTTTATTAAGGTCCCTTACTTAGTCAGCCAGAAGAGCCAATCAGCGCACTCCCGTTCCATGATGACTATGAAATATTACGCTCTAAAGTAAATGTCGTAAGCGCCAAATCACTATTTTTGGCACGATAAAAGTAATTTGAAAAAAAATATAAAAACTGAAACAGTTATCTTTTAGGTATAATACTTATCTATGTTTATGTTAAATCTGATGTCGATATTTTCATAATTGAAGTAGACAGATGGGTTTTGCTTTCAAAAAAGGGTTAACTTTTTGATTTTTTTCTATCGAGCAAAGTGAAATGAATCGTGTTTTGGAAACACTAGTCTTATAAAGCATATTAATGTTAATCTTGTGTATTTTTGTCGCTAAGATCCATAATTGCTTTGTATGAAAAAGACAGTATATTGCTGACGTATATTAGCATACATGGCCCCTTAAATATAACTCATTAGATGCCAGCTAGGTTTTGACCAAATTTATTTGGTGATCGTCATTTTTTATGATGTTGGAAAGCAAACAAGAAATTGGTTTTCCTGAAGAGAAGAAATTCACGCCGTCTACAGGCACCAAAGGTGGTAATGGTGCGTTGCGAACCTGTAAATATCCTGTATATTAGACCTTGAGCAAAAGTAAGTTTACAGGCTACCTTACCCTCTGAACCGGAATACGTAATGACGTTATGGCGGCAGGAATAAGTAAGGCGGTGGTACCAATTCGGGCGAATCACTGCGAAACTAATCTTGTAGGATCACAGGTGTTAGTGATGGTAAGCCTCGCCTATTACTAACTGCCTGGCAGGAAGGCAGATAGTCTATTCTGCAAAGGAGTCCGGACCACCACGGTATAGGTGATTGATGATTTTTTGAAAAAATATCGTTAAAATCCGTTTTCTATTGCCCGAGTAAGTCTCGTAACAAACATACAAAAAATATAAAGAAATTAACAGCTTACTTTTGGAGTCGAAATATATTATAACAGTCGTAACATTAGCAGTGGTTTCCTAGTATGAAATTCCTCATATTTTACGCACAAAAAATGTTCTTAAGTAAAGTAATTTATTTGTGAAAGTCTTTTCTGAATGTTATCGATATACATTTAACTAGATTTAAAACCGAATTCAATTTTAATTATGTTTTTTTGTATATACACAGTTATTCTAGCGTAGTCCGGCTTTAACGTTAGACAAAAAATGTCAAAAGTCAAGAGGTGGCTACAGGGAGATGTCTTAAGAGGTAGTGTACTGTATGAGGTGAGAGTAAGAGAATCAGGTAGAAGAATGTGAAACTTCGGTTGTCTACAGAGGATCAAGCAAACAAGCGTCACCAACCTTCAATCCGGGATCGCTCAGG
>NJDC01007424.1:7647-19603 GCA_002245475.1 Calephelis virginiensis
TCAATACATATTATAAAACAAAGTCCCCCGCCGCGTCTGTCTGTCTGTCTGTTCGCGATTTACTCGAAAAGTACTGAACGGATTTTCATTCGGTTTTCAACAATAGATAGAACAATTCTTGAGGCAGGTTTTAATGTATAGTAAGTTTATGTTTTGTACAAACCAATGATATTAGTTCAATATGTCAGCAAAAAATTAGCCGATCGGGAGCTTTCCTCGAAAACGCTGCCAAAACCTTTTGAGTTTTGACAAAACAATATATGGTGGAATTTTTCCTCTTCGATAGATCTAAAAAAAATAAGCAGTGATATATGTCTATCTTTAAAGAATAACCCACAATAACCGTTTTTTGCGTTTACTTAAAACAGTAAAATGAAGGGTTACTTTAGAACATATTTTTAACAATACAGTATTGACCCTTAATCAAATAAATCTGTTAGATACGTTATGCGTGTAATTTAGATCAAAATTGCCTTTAACACTATCAGAAAAAAATTAACAAGTAATGAGTTATCAAAAAGTTAAAATATCCGGGCGCAAAATTAAATATCGTTGAAGCGGAGCAAAGACATGCGCGCTTACTGACATCCAGACATACTCACAAACTTTCGCATTTATAATATTAGTAGGATTTTTATTCTTGAATAACCGAAGCGTAGCGAGGGCGGGCAGCTAGTTCTAAATAAACCGATTTAGGTCCCTTAGACCGGCTTGCACGTTCCTGGGTTAAATAAAAAATGGGTTCAACTGCTGATTTAACCCTACATCAGAAGTTAATCAGCCGTTAATTATAGACCATGGAATGCGTGGCCCTTATTATTTGAAAGTTATTTGGATCTCCCGCGGAACTTATTCTAACTTCGGGACAAAAAGTAGCCCTTATCCATCTTACTATTACGACACACTAAAAAAATATACCATTACATAGCTCGGTTACAAAAAAAGAAATGAGCTAGTGGTAAAATTAATAGCCTTTCTGGTTTAGTGGTCCAATATTGGACTTGACTTTATGCAGTCCCGGGTTCGATCCCCGGGTCAGGCGACAATAAGAAAATGTGTTTTTCCATTTCTCCAATTAAACTGTACTGCCTGTGTTCGGATACATGCCCAGCTGGCGATAGGGTTGTCACCTATCACATTGTGGGACTTAGTGTCTTCGGCTAACAGTGGGGACTCTGGTTGTGCCTTCCTCTTTGGAAATGTGGGCGTAGATACTTTTTAACATTGAAAGACTTGGTGCTTTTATTTAAAGACGCATATCCTGATTCCATTAAAAATACGCTGCTAAAACGGTAATAGAGCGTTGCTAATTTAAGGCTAAGAAAGTTTATCAACGATTCTGCCCTCCAAACAGGAATAGGAGGATGATGAGCACGTACCATGTCAGACGAATATTCATCTAGCTAGACACCTAGTTAAAGTCACAGTGTTATTGACAATTTAAATTATCCCCGCTTTCTATGTATATATATAGAATTATAGTTATAGGTTATATAATTATATATTGTTAAATAAGTAGTTATACTAATCCTGTAGTTTAAAAGCCGACATCAAGCTGCGGACTCTAGCTTGGTTTGTAATATATTCCACTATGATTTATTGTATCAAATGACGTCAGCCTGTGCATTCTTAATCTCTTCACCCAGTAGCGAGCAATAAATATAGCACAGCGTTATTTGCTCATACCACCCCTATTTTGGGGCTTTTTCTATTCATAATACACCGAAAAATTGCAAATACATCCCACACAAAAATAAACAGTATTACATTGAACATAAAGCCTTTTATCCCCTATTTTACAAAGGAATAGCTCCCCAAAATATAACTTATTCCATTTTACACGCGTGAAATGGAAAAGCTAATGCAATTTTGACCTTTATTTTGTGTGTAGTAAAAACTATAGACCAATCAGTGATTTCAACCCCTTCTATCGGTGAGGTCGTAAATTATCTACTTAGGTTTGCATTTGCCGATAAATTGGTTATTATTCTCTTTTGGGACGTGAAATATTCTGTCAACATGTGATGATGTTTATTAAAACTTACTGGAACGTGTATGAAGGGAAGTTACACCCTTGTGAGTTGAATGGATAATAATATCAAAAACTTTACATTTTTTCCACTGTGTAGTCTCTATGCCACAATGATTTAAAGCTCAAACTATGCAACAGTTTCTAATGCGATTCTTACGGACAAACAATTATTTCAGAGGAAGTTTAATACATTAGTAACATATCTATTATAGGAGTAATGTCATGCGACCAACTATTTGTCCTGTAAACAGCACCGCTAATGGGAAGTTTTTTTGTTTTTGGTTGAAAATTTTACCTACAAAATAAAAATATTAACAAAATAATTAAAAAATGCTTAATTAGTAAAAAAGAAAAATAAATATATAAGATTATTCCAAAATTCGATTTTATTTAACACTTTGTAATTGCAATCAATTGCGTTCCAATCGCCGATTGAAATTTTGGCCGAGTTAGCCATTTCAGCAGAATATTTTCAAAACTCATATCAAACAACAAAATTATAAAAAATATAATTACTTAATTGCTGCTTTTTTAAAAAAGCAAGAAAATAAGATTACCTATCCCAAATTACGTTTTAATTTGGCATAAAGCAATCAATTGTGTTTTGATCGCTGAATGTCAATTACGCCAAGTTAACCATTTCGGCTGAATATTTGCAAAACTCTAACTAGTTTGACTGCACTCTAGTAAGAACAATTATAGCTACCTTTTTCACTAGATTATTTGGTTATCATAAAGTGGCAAACTGCAAAGTGCGAGCCGGAGTCGTCCAAAAAGAACTCCGTAGTAGCAAACAGTAGATAAGAAATATTTATATTTTAAGAGTAGCTAGTAACACTTGATTAGAAATTCCAATATACCACTATATTTTTTTACCAGCAAAGCATGACCGCCTCGTTGGCCGAGGGGTTAGCGGATACGTCTAGCTAGCTCTACTAACCATTCGCGAGTCTTGGGTTTGATTACTGAAAGAGGCAAGTATTTCTATGTGAACATAGATGTCTATTTCCGGGTCTGGGAATCATATTTGTTAAATTTAAACAAATATCTTTAACACCCATAACACCAGCATTTAGTCTACTTACTTTCGGATCAGATCAACTATCGTAATTTGGGATATTTATTTATGATATAACTTTAACTTCATCAAAATTAAGCCCTGGTGGTGCCTCTGCCTACCTACATAGAGTTAAAAGCGTCTTAGTCAAGAATCCATTCCTACTCTGTAAATCCTTTGAAAAAGTAATTTACCTGCACACCTGGTACGTAAATATATCGGTAAGTATGCGACAGTTGGGGCCAAATAGAAAAATAACATATGCTACTCCCATTAATTCCAATCAGCTCCAGAGTACCTGTCACTTGTACTCTGACTATCAACATAATTATCTCAAACCCACGCATGGAACATCTTAATAGTATTAGCTTAGAGGCAACTTGTTTGTTATTGAAAAATACTTTTACCAGACACTACTTTCACGCCGCAACTTTACTTGCGCATCAAAGTTAACTATTTAGGTCGCACTCTTGAACCTTTTTAGATATATCAGTTTATTTCCTTTGCCGAGGTTTATTATACTATACTTTTATATTTTTACTAGCCGGCAGATATTAACAGCTAGGTACAAACAGTTTGTAGGTATGGGAAAACTAAAGTAGGTATTGTTGGAGTTTACTTCTTAAGAAACGATTTGAGTTATAAGGCCCGGTACGGAAATTTTATGAGGAGTAAAATCAAGTGTAACACGAAAAATTGAGGCGTTACGTAGAAAGAGACAAACATATGTAAGTCGTACCGCTTCAGTCCTTCAGTATTTTTTTCTCCTTCAGGACTGACGATCTCACCCGAACAAAAGTCGAGTCGCCCCGAGCGGGTCGTCATTCGGTTCCGCCACAGTCGAGTTACGTATGATATTGACATTATTCGAATAATTTAAAACGCAGTCGACTTGTTATCTATATTATTTTGTAACATACTTTTTCTATTCGATATATATCATAATTATAGTTCGTAAGGAGTAAACTCCAATCGTGCGTCGTAGCTGACACACACACACACACACTTTTTTTTTCATATTTTCGGTGCAATTTTTCTGATTTTTCTTTTCATAAAAACCTTGTCCTGGCAGTAACTAACACAAAGAAAAGAATTATCAAAATTGGTCCATTCATTAAGGCGTGATGCGGTGACCACACGAAATGTTGATTCATTTTTATATATAGAAATTATAATAAAACACATTAGTTAAAATGACTTTTCTTCATATACATACGTCTTTTAGTTAAGACATCGCAGAGAAATTTCAAATCTTATCTAGATTTTCAAGGGTTTTCACTGTTTGTATGGTTGTTCCTAAAATCCAGGTCATGATTAATCAAAATCGATCCAATCCAATTCGTCCAATCCAGTTCCAGATTGCGGAATGTCGGAGAACATCTTTGAAGGTGAAATCGCGTGGGTACTATAGTAACCTTGAGTTTAATGTGTTAGGTACAGTCCTTGATACTACCCCTACAAACCCTTCTTTAATGGCCTAAAAACCATGACCCATGGATCTCCTGGTGGTAAGAAATAATCGTGGCCTATATACACTATAGATGATATAAATGCGTCGCTGTCTTACCTCTACAACGTTAGTGCTTGTTATTATCCTATTCCGATCTAAAATATCCCCTGTTGAGTTATTAGCAAAATTGAAAAAGTGGCTTGCATTTAAATCCTATATCCTTTACAGTGTAATTAAATACCAAGTTAAAATATTAAAACAGCAGCTGCATAAACAAGTCGAGAGTATCTAAATAAGTAGTAAAACTATTTTGTTAATTAAAATCAGTTAATCGAGAAGCTGTCCCACAATACTCTAAGGTTAATCTCGAAGGCAGTGCCCATCTGCATAATCCCACGTATCAAATAACCCGAGACGGCGTTCACTTCCAGACACCTTGTTAAAACTTTCCTGAATGTCTAATGTTTTGAGCAGACGACAGACAACAATTCGTGGACACTTTTTTTTAATCTTTAAAACGATTCGCACATATCAAAGACGTTTTTGTCACGTCTGCGATATGCATAGATATGAATTTCTATTATCAAATTATCCTCTTGTGAAATTAAGATTTCATTTACCCTGCTCCCTTAAGCCCAACACAACGAAAAGATCGTTTCAGTGTTAATAGACTTTCCACAATTAATGAATACCACTGGACAAATTACATACCCAATGAGCCTGATCTAACAATAACTAATATAAAAATAACACTGAAATAAGTACCGGAACAAATTTATTAAGCCCAGACCTAGAATGACAGACACTTGCTCATCACACATATGCCTACTTCAGTCAGGAATCGAATAGTCCGCGTCGGTGGCGTACACCATCCAGTTAACCAACCAGATGGTCCAAAATCCCTTAAATCTTAATTATCATGTACATTAACAAACTTCAAATAAACTACGCTTACCTTGTGTATTTAATAAAACAAAAGTCGCCAGTCTGCACTGGGGCCATTATAGTTAACGCCTTACTAAGTTCGATTATCTAAGGTTCTAAGTTCAAACCGGGTCGGGTGCATGTTTGGCTTTCTAAACATGGCCCGAGTTGCTGATAACAATTGTATTGATATTGTGCCGGTGTTCGGAGATAGCCTTTAGCATTTGACGCCACAATGTCACTTTTTAAGGACCCTATTAATGAATTAAATTGGCATAGGTCTCACAGGTTTTGATCAAAATAGAAACTTTCATAGAAAAACATATTAATACCAGGTACGTAATAAGAAGCCATATCTAGAAATATAGGTGTCTGTTTTTGTTGGGAACCAAACCTGAGCGTGATCGATGAGCAGTGCGTTTAGGGATGTAAGCGCACCCCTAGACAATTAAAGAAGTCAAAATGAATGGAAAAAGCTACGAGAAACGTTTTTTTTATTTATCTCATTTAACACCTACAAAATTACATTTAAAAGAATTGTACCCTAAAAGCGTTGCTGTGGAGATATTATTAGTATCTGAGGACGATATGTTTGTACTAATCCCACTTTCCATCTAGTGAAATACCTCTCTTTTCATTAGACTAGATGGAAAGTGTAGCTTTACCGTTTTTGTCGATACTTACAGAATAAAAATCTTAATAAAATTATTTCTGTTGGATAATTTATATATAAAGCGAGCGACAGCTGTAATAACAAGAACATAATGTTGAAAGGCCAACACTAAGCTAACAAAAATAAGTCCATGTTCATTTAAATTTAAGTGCAGAAAAGCCCTTATATAATGAAGGGCTCATGAATAAAAACGTGAGACAACAAAAAGCCAATGCGGAAGTTTGAAACTAAGGGGAGGTTCACACAAACCAAAAAGTTTTTCAGAAGCTATCTATATATTGTATACTAGCTGTTTACTCGCGTCTTCGTTAGCGTAAAATACCCATGATTTTTATACGAAATTTCATCTCCTATTAGGAAGTACTTTAAGAAAAATGTCTTTATTTTTTAAATCTGGTCTTTAAATTTCATTAAATCTGTCTAACGGTTTAGCAGTGAAATTATAACAGATAGACAAAAAGAATATCGCATTTGTTATTATGGAAGTATGGATTATGTTTATATTACAATTGCAGCACAATATACAAAATGTAATTTGGATATGATCACTATAAACTCTTTATATTCTTACTAAGTAAGTATATAATATAAGTAATTCAAGAACTAAATAAGCTAAAAAATTTTAACACACGTAAAACTGCAGTTTTAAAAAAATAAGCTCAAAATTTTTGAGCTTATTTTTTATTTTTTATAGCTTATTTTTTTCTATTATTTTAAAACTAAGCTCAATTTCTCTTGCATCCAATATTTTTGAAAACATTACTTAATTATGAATTGAGTTATTGCTTTGGACTCTTCTATAGAATAGATCAACCATCAGAACGCCATTCCAGTAATATTAAACTATTATGTGCAGCATCAGTTTAAGTGATGTGTGTAATATGTATCACTCAAACTCATGCTGGCTGTATAACTCAAACTGATGTTGGCTACTTAAACACACACTGACTAGTATAATAGTTCTAAAATGGTACGCATTGCCAACGCTAACCACGCTTCATCATTATCGTGTTTTAGTTTGCAGGTATCTGGTAAATTTAACAACATTAAGCCATTTATAAAGGTATATCGAATATGTCAGTCGAAGGTTGTTTGTCTGCTTAATTATATGTATTAAGAAGCATTTTCTATAATAACAGACAAGGAGACAAACAATCAGACATAAGAGGTATCTATTTAGAGGGTGTTTTGTAAGCTTTAAAGTCTAAGAGTCTGGCTTAACTCAAGAGACAGGTAAAAGTTTACTCGCTTGCTAAATCATAAAAAATACGAACAGCGATATAGACTCAGCCTTATTCAAATTTATTGACAACTTCGTAAACTTCAAAAAACTTCACCCCTCTGTCCAAATTAAGCTTCCCGCGAAATCTTTTCAGACAACTTATTGATGGTAGTTTTTTCGGAACTTATTGTTTAAGTTTGTGAGTTATGATGCGATGACGCAAAGGCTATAATTTTACATTGTAGGTGAAGAGCTATTGGATAATATTGCAACTGCAACATTTAAACAATATGAACCAGGTCCTTACAGACCTGTAGTTTTTTTTTTAAAGGTTTCAAAGTCGATGCCAAGTCTTATTTTTTTAAGGTTTAGTTTATCGTTTTAAGAATTAGCACCAGAAATAGTTCTATTTGTTTATCCCGCCTAATATTTGGTATTAAGGTTGTTTGCAATATTGGCCGACCACTAAAACAGATTTTCTTTATTATTTAATTTAATGTTTTTAAATGCATACCCCGTTAGGGACTTGGCGTGAAGATATGTATGTATGTACTATGTATGTATGTATTTAATGCTTTACCATTTTCAATTTCTGGTCAAAGTAACTGACCTAAATCAATAATACTATGATAGTAGCTTGATAACTGTCATGTGTGTCTTGTATTAATGTCTCTAGTGTCATATCTTGCTATCAGGAAACCCGTTTTCATGTTTTGGTGACATCAATAAAAACAAAGTGTTGCTGAAAAATTACATTAGACGTGCACCGTTGCCTCAATCGTGTGATTAGAATGACAGATAAAAGACTGACAAAACAGAAATATAATGCGAATGTGGATGGATGTAAGTCCCCGATTATACCAAGGTTGTTATTCCAGGATCAAATCGCGCGGTGTTTATCAGGCGGTGGATGGTGGAGCCTCCAAAACCGGCTTGTGTTATGAATTAAGAGGAAGCTAGGCAGGTCTGCAGGTATCGGGACACTCTTCACTAGATACTCCTATCAACTCCGCAAGACACTTGACGTAAAAACATGTATAGTACTACTATTTAAACTATTTAAATTATGCGCTTCGGTTTTACACTTTTTACACTTTATACTTTTATTTTAAAATTGACTGACCTAATCTAAATTCAAGCGAAATAATTGATTATATGTAATAATAACTTTATATAGATAGATCATAGATATCTTTAAAATACATTCAGATTTCCGAAGCTTGACAAATATAATCGGAGCCCGTAATTTAAATAGTACTAAGTACTGTATCTACATTTGTTACATATATTTTTAATAATTATATGGCTGTCCCTGACTTGGTAATTTATACGCTCCTAGCATTAATAGTGTCATCTGTGGCTCTATACTTTTGTTAGCTTGTAATTTTACTTGCAAGTTTCTCATGAAAACCCGTTTAGTAATTTATTTTAAGGCGGTGATACAGCTGTTCCAATGCTAGCCTAATACAAAAATTACAGACAGTTGGCATTGTACTGTATGAGCTCTTAGAATGCGATATGAACTCATAGCCGATTCGACATTGGAGGTTTTAATTCAGAATGCGTTCAAAACATTGAGCGAGATCAATGCTTAGCCAGACGATCATATTTTACAAAAAAATAAATTTCCCAACGCTTTCAACACGTTTTGATCATTGGAGTTTCATAAGCATAAGAATTAAATTCCAAATCATTTTCTTTGAATTAAAATTAATCATTTTCTTGTATTTTCCTTGAAACAGAAAAAGGATCACGTCACCCACAGATCTACTAACCATAGTGTTCAGAAAACCAAACATTTTTTAACTTTCATAAATTACAATTCATAAGATTAATTATATTTCGTTTTTAATTTCATGTATGATTTAATTAAAATCACATAAAACATTATAATTTCAAATAATGATAACAATTTGGTAACCATTAGAATATTTTCGTTACCAATAAGACATGTTCATAGCCACTATGACAAAGCTAAAATTTCATTCACACAGCCAACTCTTAGTGAAAAGCATACGCAATAAAGCTTTATTTTTATCCAAAAATAGTATAGTCTGGTTATAAGACGGTATCATCAGATCTCGCTTTAACAATAATGCGAATCTTACTTCCATATTTCGCTGTTTCTAATTCTTTGAATGAATCGTTCTATAATTGAATTATGTTATTTTTATAAGACGCAGCGAGATTCCAATTTAGTTTACCATGCTTATTAAAAAAACCACAAGCACGAGGATCTCCTGATGGAAACCAGTTATTTCTGCCGAACTGAATTCGCAACATAAAAAATGATTGATTACCAGTTATTAACCAGCTTACAAAAAGTTTGTTAAATAGGTATATTTTTTTTTGTTGGTTTGGGTCTCCTGTGTAGAATAGACTATCTGCCTTCCTGCCAGACAGCTCATAAAAAGCGACCAAAATTGAAATGTGTCATTGCTACCAGGATCACTGATCTAGACAATAAATCCCTGCAACCTTGCAAATGCAACTTTTTCACCTTGAAAGAACCTAAGTAGCAATTTAAACAAAAACATTTAAAGCAGCAAAAATGCAATAAAATTTGTTTCATTCCAATAAAAATCCATTTAGTTTCAATCTAGAACGTTCTCTTACCTTCGACAAAGGTTCGAGCTGGTACAGTATCTATATAAATATGCTATTCCAATTCCCAACACATGAGTTGTGCAAGCAAACCAACTCATTGTCAAACAGTACAAAGGTAGTATTTTCTAAAGGTTTAATCATTAATGACTAGACCACGGGCACGGGCTGAAAGCTGAAAGCTGGCCGCGATTAATATTAATGTCACTAGAATTAAGATTAACGTTTTAGTATGGCATGTGATAACAGACAGGTCCTCATAAGAATAATGAGGTAAGAAATGAAATTGTTTCACGTACTTACGTTACCACCCAGGAAGAATTTAATACGCTAAACCGGCCACTGCAGAGGCATACACGGTTATTATAGCGCTGATATTGAAGCTAAGAATTTAAGGCTGTGACTAGATTTATTTCTGAATGATCTTAAATTTGGTAGCATAAATTTTATTAACCTAGGAAGTAGCTTTAGAAAGTGTTGACCGAAAACTAGTCACATTTAAGTGTATTTTATTCTGAAACTTGAGTTTTGCTGTGCTGCAACAATAGTCATTTTTTTAACTAGATTAGTTTACATTCAGCAAATTATGTAAGATAAACAAAATATAATTTTATCTTGTATCTTACACTGTAAAATCAATAACAATTTGAAACCAAATTCTAGATTTTTGTAAAAACTATAATTTGGTAATAAATAAATGTATTAAAGAGAAGTAAATATAGGATAGTAACACTGTCATAAGCTAAATTAACATCAGCGAGTAATAAGTACTACTTGTTACATCTAGCGATTAACCGTGCACAAAATTATTTGTGATACATGGCTGTGGTTAATCCGCAACGGTTTTCTGAATCTTTAATCTAGCCTATCTATTGATCGAAGACGGCCGGTGACTGCAAATGTTGACATTGCACCCGCAAATATGCTGCAAGCGGTTCGCCATACTACTTCATTTTGCTTTTTATGGAGGTTTTAAGTAAACTTTGCAATGGGATTGTTTGTAGGCCTTTTTTATTTTAGAACAAAGACGTTAAAGGGTTAACAGAGAACTTGTTCATATTAAGTGGGCATTTAAGACTATGCCTTAGCGGCACGCCTTAGAAAAATATGAAATCGACTATACAATGTATTGTAGACATCATTTATTTAAGCAATACAAGCTCAGAAAATTCCTGATGTTAACTATATAATGTCCTCTTAAGAGATTACTACCACCATCCCATACACACACACACGCACACACACGCGCGCGCGCACGCACGCACGCACGCACGCACACGCTCACGCACACACACGCACACGCACACGCACGCTCACACACACACACACACACACACACACACACGCACGCACACACACACAGTCAATCACAGTGTTCTGTAGATTGTAAGGCCTGCAGTGCAAGTCTACCAGCTGCCATACCCATCCAATCGGAACATGACACTGTCATTAGCCATTAGCGAGGCATAAATAGTGAAGATGGTGAAATCCTACACAAGCAAGTTGTTGCAAGGCTACCAATACTTCAATTCAGATCCATTTAACCTAAGCTCGTCTCTTCAAGCTGCTAGGCAAACGTAGATTGTCTACACTTTTATTCTACACAGATTACTCGATGTTGACCTGCTTTCCTGTTAGGCAGCTCGTAAGAGGCGAGGAAAGGTTAAATGCATCATTATAGGATCATTGGTGGTAGAGCGCAACCAGTCTGGGTAAGGATCCACCACCTTATCTCTTCCTATCACCATAATGGAAGTGATCATGTGATCATAATAAAAGTGACATCTTGGCCACAAGACTTCGACGCACCTACAACATTTATGGAGTTTATAATAGGCCACGGATATATCTTACCATCAGGAAAGCTATTTTTGCTATCTTATCAAAAAAAAAAACATTTAATTTGCCTTTTGCTGATTTAATGAAGTTCGTATAAAATACACGTGTCGGTCTATAAGATGACCGAGGCTACAAATTTTTAATGTCATTATCTC
>NJDC01007424.1:36083-55403 GCA_002245475.1 Calephelis virginiensis
ATTTTGTCTGTCAGTAAACTTACAATGTGACTGAAGGTGAATTTGCTTTATTTTTACGTGAGACACCATAGATGTTATTGGTGCGTCACTGTCCTGTGGCAACGATGTAGAGGCAATTATTGTACAAGTGTACTGGCTACCCAACCCACCGACCTGGAATATGACAGAGTCATAATCTGTAATAGGTAAGGAGGTGGATCCCTACCAGGATATATTATAGCTACACAACACACTCTAGCAGCTACGGTCTTACTGGTAATGACATTTTTAACCTACGCTTGCCTGTCACAAGCTGCCTGGCAGACAGGCAGATGTTCTTTGATGTTTCAGGCTGATTTTACTCAGTGTACTTGAATCAAGACGGAGCAAAAGTAATACAATAAGTAATACATTTTGGAGTCCACTTCTGTGCGCCTAGTGTGAGTTTTTGAAATGATTTACTTTACTATCGCGTTTACGTTTAACTACCTTGATGTATGGAGTTATTGTCAGCGCCTCTAGCGAATAGTTAAAGCAACAAAATTATTTCATACATTTGGATCGTCCAAACGCAAACGCGGTAGTAAAGTAAATTCGTGCGAAAATCACACTCAGCACACTGTACACTGTGTGTATAAACTTTAAATAGGTAAATAATAAATTTGTAACAGATGAAGGTATAAAATACCTTTTCTCTTCATCACCATTTCTTTATGTACCAAAACTAAATTCTGGTTCTTTTAACGAAATACCTAATTATTGGCTTTGGTATTGGCTGTAGCGACTTACTTGGTTTGAAACTAACGCTTTGCTTCTGTCTGGGTTGCCGAGTTTTGACTAGAACGGATTGGTGCGGTGCATATTCCTACTTTATAGCGTCAGTGCCCGCAACTGTCGCGTCCTTGTAACAAGGTCACATATTTGATGAAAAAGACTCACTCACTTTGAATTGCGAGCCTTGCGGTATTTGTTGAAAACGTGCAATACTTGCTTCAGAAATATTATTGATGTTATTACAAAGCAACAAGCGACAAGTTTACCGACTAGCCTATACTCCAGACCAGAACATGACACTGTTAGCATGCCGGCAGGAATGGGTAAGGCGTTGAATCCCACCAAGACGATTGCAGCACGGCGTTCTACTACCTGTGGTCTTCTTGGAAACGACTCAACTTTTGCTCCCTTCTTACGAGCTGCCTGATAGGAAGGCAGATGCTCTGTTCCACTTAGGAGACTGGGCTAACACGGGGAAGAATGTGTCAAGAATGAAATAGTGAGGCATAACATGTTTAAGTAAGTTAAATTGGTGGTTGCAACTACGGAATAATGTAGCCTTTTTAGCTGTTCCATGTTCAAAGGCAGCTAAGCGTATGTGATTTGATTTTAAATTTGCACTAATGCCGTCGAAACATATCTATTTGTTGGGTTCTGAAAACACTATTATTTCAATTTTACTAATTGTCATCGGCGAAAGATAACCTTAAGACGTATGCTATAAAGTTGCTTATTTAAGTGGAAATTTAGCAGCTATGGAAATAATCTTAATATATGTAAATTACGTGTCACGTTATTTGTCCGCGATGGACTCCTAAACTACTGAACCGATTTCAATGACATTTGCACACCGTGCAGTTTGATCCAACTTGAAAGATAGATACATCTCAATTTATGCTCAAAAAATTACCATCCGAGCGAAGCCGGAGCAGGCAGCTAGTATAAGTATATAAATTACGGGTCACGTTTGTCCGCGATGCACTCCAAAACTACTTAACAGATTTCATACAATTTTTCACGTGTGAAGTTTGATCCAACTTGAAAGATAGGATATCTTACATCTCAATTTATGTTAAAAAAATTACCATCCTATCGAAGCCGGAACAGGCAGCTACTACTAGCAGTAGTAATAAGCAATAAGCGTTCATTGTAAAGTCCGAGGTATAATGAGATAGCCAAATCCAGAAGGCTAAAATCCCTAGGCAAAGAATAAAACTCGTCCTGATTTGGACGCTAGCATAATCTTATGCAAAAGGCACACGTAACAGCTTCAGTTTGGGTGCAGCCCAATCACCTAAAGTGGTAACGCTCCATTACCTCTTTAATGTCCGGAACGACATGGATTTCATATATCTTTGAAAACCGTCTGCTTGGTTACTTTCCAGCCCTAAAAAATATTGTTTCCGGGTAGACTGAAATAATTTCCTATTCCTTAAAAATATGATGTTTCACAGATTCATTCGCAAAAGTGTTCAATTTATAGATAACTAGCGGCCCGCCCTGGCTTCGAACGGGTATAAAATATACATATAAACCTTCCTCTTTAATCACTTTATCTATTAAAAAAAACCGCATCAAAATCAATTGCGTAGTTTTAAAGATTTAAGCATACAAAGGGACTTAGGAACAGAAGAAGCGACTTTGTTTTATACATACTATGTACTGACAACAAAAAAAGCAAATATTTTTCCATGGTGATCCGTGTCCGCTGAGTGAATAGATCATATTTTCTGCCAAGCATCTCGTAAGGGGTGAGCATATGTTTAATAGGTCATTAGCAACAAGGCCACGTGGCAGAATGCTATGCAGTGACTTGCCGCCTTACGTATTCATGCTGATTTAATGACTGTCATGTTCCGGTTCGAGTGGTAGAGTAACCATTAGACATGCGCAGTAGGCTTGATCCCGGCCATGGGATGTCTATAGGCCCTGCTTGTCTCACACTAGGAGATCCTTCTACTTGTTCACAAGAAATACACATTGCGTTTAGGCACAAAACATTGAAACTTTGCGTTGCTGACATAAGCCTTGAACGATAATTCTGAGGGTACTTTGATAATTCTCTGCGTAAGTAAATTTGCAACCTAACTTACCTTACAAATCAGATACGACAGTTGAAAATGCTGATGATTAAAGGTTGTGATACGAATAAAAGCAGATATAGATAGAATACAGATTATAAGAATTTAGTAACAGCCGCGGAGTGTGTGCTTAAAAAATCAAAGCTGTAATTATACGAGATTTTTGGCTCCTAAAGTGAATTATGTTTTTTGGATACGATTGGATTGGATATGTGCTCGGTTGGCGATAGGTTTGCCACCTATCACATTGTAGGACTTAGTGTGTTCGGCTAGTCGTGGGTGTTCTGGATCCAAAATCCCACAAAAATGCAAATGTTACGATAAAATCAACTTTAAAAATGGTTGTGCCTCTGCCAACCCCTTCGGGGATATGGACATGAAGATACTTACTTTATTTTAGAGGTCAACGAACAAGCACACGACTGCCCTGATGGTAAGAGACAGCCGTGGCCTATATACCTACATGTGTTATGGCATGGATGTTAGGCTTGTTTGGTTTGATCTCTATTGCTGAATTTCGCCTTCGGACATCGCGTCAGAGTTAAAGCTATCATGCCCGTTATCTTGATGCTTGATGCGACCGTGCGATTTCGAAGACATTTCTTTCCTCGCACAACAGCTTTGTGGAATCAATTACCAGGGGCGGTATTTCCAAACGAATATGACGTAGGAATCTTCAAGAAATGAGCATAATCATTCCTTAAAGGTCAATAAGTATAACCTTCTCGTTTTGCGGATGTCCGTGGGCGGCGGTGATCACTTTCTATTAGGTGTCCTACTAGCTCGTTTACCTCCTCTTATATAAAAAAAATATACCGGCTACCTTAACCTCCAGATCGGTACATGACAGAGTCATTATGGCAACAAGAATAGCTAATGCGCTGGATTCCTAGCCGAGCAAGTTGACGCACCAGGGGTTTTGTTGGCAGTGACCTGCGCTCGCCTCTTACGAGTCGCCTGTCAGAGAGGCAGATGGTCTACTCTACTCTGCTGATCCGGAGCAACGCGAGGGAAATTTATAAAGCAACTCTTAAAAAGGAAACTGGGAACTTTTTTTCATGATTTTGGAGGGCAAGGAAGCAGGTGGATTTCCTTATGATTAGAAATTCACACCACTTAATTTGACACCAATGGTGGTAATGGTGCATTGCCAACCTGAGGCCGAGATATTAGACCTCGAGCAACGTGTACGTTTATCGGCTACCTTACCTTTCGAACCTGAACACGTCAACGTCACGTCAAACTCTACCACTTTGTAGGATGTTACGGTGCTAGTGACGGTAAGCCTATGCTCGCCTTTTACGATCTGCCTGGCAGGAAGACAGATGACCTATTCTGCAAAGGAGCCTGGACCAACACGGGGAAAAACCATGTTAAGGTGCTATGGTACCTATTATATTAGTTTGAAAAGTCCGTGATTATTTAATCACTACCTACTTACAATTTTGTAAAAAATCACTACTACAACAACTTTTGTATCTAATAGTGACTAAAACTGGTCTTTCCGGCCACGAATTGTAAAAGCGCGGAAAAAAGTCAAAACAATTTTTACCTTCGTCACAGAGCAATAGTAAAAAAACAGCTTCATTTGGTTCGCAAAAAGTTTCCAATTCGTATAAATGTCGCGTACGAAGCTAGTTAAAATCTTAATTCTCTTGTACTAGTTTCCTCCATTCGTCCGCACTGAATGGGAAACTATTTTCTCGTGTTCATTTGAGTTTGAGATTTGGTCCAAATAGTAAAATCATGCGGTACAGTGAGTTTGTTAGTTAGAATTTGTTGTAGTGAACAAATTACTCGTTTGGAAGTTAGTTTTTATTTACGAATATGTTATTTAGACAATTTGAGCGCAGTCAAACTGCAGAATAACCATTCCGATTTCACCACCACATAGGTCGCGATTTGATATTCTTTTTTTCGAAAGGTGGAGTGGTGGAAATGAGGATGGTCTCACATGAATGGTATCGACATCATACGTACTTCTGCTTACATTTAAATTTATCATTATAATAAGTAATCTTAGCCGAGAAGTACTTATACAAAAAAAAAACATACAATCGAATTGATAACTACTTCTACTACTCTCTGATAACTACTTCTCTACTCTTTGGAGTCGTTTTAAAAAACTGTTAATTTGTCTATGCAGATGTACTTATGAGAATTGCTTTTAGATTTTTTAGAATAATCTTGAACATGTCACGTGTTGGGAATTTTTTGGAAAGCTGGCAGGAAGAAGCGGCAACAATTTCCTTAGATTTGTACCTTTAACAAACTGTAGAAAATGAATTTACTATGTACAGCATATTAAAATATTTTTCAAAACATAAGAGCAGGCGACAAAGAAAGGATAGCATATTTTTAGAATTTCTGTCTGTTTCGTGATTCACGCCGTATCTACTTACTTAACCGATCGTAACGAAATTTGGCAGATACGTACTATTTGTTCCGGGAAGTCATAGGCTACCCCTTATCAAAGGGGTAAAAAGCAGAATGTAAATTGGGATATAATGCGTTAGGTATCCGATTTCATTCATTTTCCAAGGCACAAGTTTCCTA
This sequence comes from Calephelis virginiensis, assembly GCA_002245475.1. Taxonomy (NCBI): domain Eukaryota; kingdom Metazoa; phylum Arthropoda; class Insecta; order Lepidoptera; family Riodinidae; genus Calephelis; species Calephelis virginiensis. The sequence goes on from NJDC01007424.1 coordinate 41,474, forward strand.
GCTTAAAAATAAGACATAACACACAGTAGAAACTGACTAAATATCTTGAAATATGGAATTTAGATAAATATTTGAATATAGAGACAATCAATCTATATCTATATAAAAAAATCCCCACTCAGTTGTTATCGCGTCACGTCTATACGGAGGCCACTTATTTTCCTTAGTTTTTTTTAGTTATTGTCAGGAGAAGGTTCTTATGAAAAATTCCGAGATAATTGCAGTAAAAAATACAAACTATTAGTAGCTGTTAGTGTCAAGCGATTCGAAAGTCGGCGGGTCGGCTAGTTTTTTGTAAACTACTTGTGTAGCTGACGCAACAGACGTTTTCCTGAATTAACAGGAATATCCCTGAACAAGTCACACAAATTAAATCTAACCCCAAAGTAAGCAAATTATAATATAACCATATTATGGTTGTGATATGGGTGTTAGTCAACGATACTAATGCATAGAAATACTTAAATAGATACCAGAATAAATTTAATATAAACACCCAGACCCGAAAAATGCAGACATCTAAATGTTCATCACACAAATGCCTGCCCCCGTCGGGAATCGAACCCGAGCCTCGCGGTTGATCGGTGTAGTTAGGCGTGTACGCTAGCCACTCGACCAACGAGGTGACAGTGATATTGTGACGGAATAGGTAAGGTCGAGAATCCCTACCTGGATAGGTTGGTGCGTAGCATTCTACTACCAGTGGTCTTCATGGTAGTGACCCGTTTAATCTATGTTTTACCCTCAACTGAAAGCTGCGTTCATATTATATTTTCTTTAGGTTTTTAATTTTTTTGATGTTCTGTTGTACATTTTTCTTCTTTCTTAATTTTTCAGACAACAGTAAACACGTAGGTGACCTTCAGCGAAAGATATCTTTGAGGGTTTCATGTCATAGCTGTCGTTTCTACCGCTAATGACTTCTCGTCATTGTCGGACTATACAAAAGAGGCTTAATTAGAATGTAGCTACCGGTTAACTGCTAACACACCATTGCCTATTATGGTCATTAATTGCTTATAAAAGCTTGTTAGGGTGTTCCACGATTTGACCATGAATTAACAAAGCTAAACACCTATTTAACCGTTATTATTTAAAAAAATGTCATAGAACAATTTGTGTACAGCGCCATCTATAATATAAGATGGGAAAATATTTAGAATTTGAACTTTAATTTTAAACTGCACAAACTTGCACCAAGCCCCTAATCTAATTGAGTGTACAGCGAGGAAGCGGTCAGAGAGGCACAAACGAGATTTATCTGTTGAGTCACTCGGTGCACTGTTTACCCCGATGAAACTACTGTATTTCTCTCCAAAACAGTTCACACGTGAATTAACAATGTATGCTCTGTGAAAATGTCCATTTTGAACGACGCCACAGATATTTGTGAAAATGAGACTGCTCACGATATGGAATTGTTTTCATTGAAGCAAGTATTGTGCATAGGTATAAAACATGGATTGATTAAAAGAAATTACGCCCGTATCCTCGTGTTGGTCCCAGTCTCTTGCGTAATAGATAAATTGCCTTCCTTATAGGTAGCTCGTAACAGACGAGCAAGTGTTAAATGAACCATTACCAAGTCCACTTGTGGTAGACTGCTGTGCAACTCTTCTGGTAGGTTTCCTTTGCCTTTCCTATTCCTACCGCCCTTAAACATTATCATGTTTAAGTTCCAAGGGTAGGGTAGTCAGTAAACTTGCACGACACAACGACGCACCTACAACAGCTATGGTGTCTATAGGCAACAGTTATCTTTTACCATCAGGGGGCCGCGTGCTTGTTTGCTATATTAACACATAAAAAACCTACCTTGATGTCTGTAAAAAATAAATCAGATCGGCATACCTACTAGATTAAGCTAGCTAATTGTTCAATAGTAAAATATATATTGTTGGATAATTCTAGTGTAGTTGTGTCGAATTATAATCTTATACACTTAAGTATATATCTAATAAATAATCAATATTAAAACTATAAAGTATTGTGACACCCGTATCTCTGAAGATGGTAGGCACAGGTACTACCACTACTAGCCAAATACACTAGTCGCACAATGTGATAGGTGACAAACATTTCAACAACCGGGCACATAGCCAAACGTTGTTTTTATTAGAAAATTTTAGAAACACTTTTTCTTTATTTGCCTGACCTGGGGCTCGCAGCCAGGACCGTATGAAGTGAAGTTCAGTACCAGACCTCTACACCACAGAGGCGATATATTTTATAGTAATATTAACCAAATAAATAATCTCACTAATATTTTAAATGCAAAAGTTTGTATGTTTGTTGGTTACTCCTTCACGCAAAAACTGCTGAACCGATTTTCATGAAATTATGCACACACATAAAGGGTAACTTGGATTAACACATAGGATAGTTTTTAACTCAAAAAAAATGTTCCTGTGGGACCATTAACGACGTGGGCAACAACTAGTATTACGGTTATAACTAGTGGTAATCGTATACATATATCTATATTATCCAGTTTGAAAATCAAACTTAAGCTCGAGTTTATCTTAATTTGTATTTACATCTAAACCCACTCTCAATAAGGAAAAAAACCATTATCATATTCAGACTAGCTAGGCATGCACGTCTTCATATTGTAGTTCTCAACATCAGATAATCCGGGTGCTTTGCAACATTTTACAAAAATCGAATTTTGATATACTGCTACTATCAAAAAATCTTTACGCACCTATCCCCGAGAAAATTGACAGAGGTACCCTCGAGTCTCCGCTAGTCGAAGGTAAGTCCCAAAACCGGATAGGTGGCTAACAGATCGACAATTGGGTCCTAATTCAATCCCAGATAACTTTATGTTACTAGGAAATTGAAAAAACACATTTCCTAGTTATCAGACCCTAGAATCGAACCCGAGATCTCATGTAGTCAAGGCCAACACCAGGCCAGTAGACCAAACAAGTGACCCAACTACTATATGTATTAAATGATGAAATACATAAATACATAATACGTAATGAAAGACATAAAAAATGTATGGGACGCAGGCAAAGTAATTTAGAACAATGTCACACAAGCTAAAAATACTTTGGAAAAGATAAAAAGGCTTATTTGCATATGGAAAACAAAAAATAGAACAGAAAACAAACCACGGAACGGATTTTAGTTTGAATAACAAATTATTTGAACGCATCGGCTACGTCGATGGTACAGTGGCGAGAGACTGGACTTCAACTATGATATAACTTGTTTAACACACATACATACTCGTATCTTTACGCCAAGTCCCTTTAGGGGTAAACAGAGAGTATCAGTGCCAAATGTCACGATCCTTGTATACATTCAGTTATTGATGGTTCTAGTTGTTTTTGTTTTTTTTTTGTTAGATTGGCACAACTCTTTTCCATTTTTGCGTCAAGTTTAAGTTGCATCTGTTATTCATATTAATTAGCGCTGTTTTTTGTTACATCGTATTTAGTAGTTATTGCGAATTTCCATTCTCCGATATTCAATATTTGAATATTGTCCATTGGGACAAAAACATCGAACAAAGTGTTTGTCTTAATTCTGCATCGCCAGCTGTCGGCAACCCGCGGCCCGCGGGCCGCATGCGGCCCGCCGACGTCTTACTTGCGGCCCGTGAATGTCTGCCCATTTTCATTTTTTCAATGGAACATGGCCAATTATACGTCGGTATATTTGGCTTCTAGGGTAAATATTACAAGTGTGCCCTACCTTTAGTTTATTTTGCTGCCTTGTGGCCCTTGCCTGTCAAAGGGTTGCCGACCGCTGTAGCATCGCCAATGGAATTTCGTGTTTTGAGTCAATGAAAATGTGACAAGAGGCTTACGGTGAATCCACTCTTTCAAAACTTAGTGCTAAGGAGTGGCAAGAGCGTTCAAAAGCGGTCGAAATGTAATAGAATATTTGCCTTGTTCTGGTGCCTACCATCAATGTCTGCAACTGAAGTTTAAATCACAAAAGTTAAAGAAACAGTGACTACTGACTGAAAATAATTATTCAACTCTGATAGAGATATCCACCGAACGTTTTGTAGATCACGAATCGATCCGTATCATTGTAACTAATAATCATTTGGGTATGAAACATGTTCATGTCAAACACAAAAACTCAAGCGGATTAGAGTCACTGAGGACATGCTAGATCGAGTCAATTCTGATCCAACATTCATGAAACGCATTGTCACTGTTGACGAGACGTGAGCTTACGAGTTTGACATTCAAACTAGTCAACAGTTTTCGAAGTGGCGCCTTCCAACTGAACCGAACACGAAAAAAATATTTGAACGATATGCGGCGTTTATGACAGCAAATTCGAAAAGGCCAGATTCGTGGAAAGGAATGTGCCTTCGCACAAGGCCAACGACACTATCGAGCTTTGAGAGAACGCACCAAATACCACCAAGCAACCTCCAGGTAGGCTTCAGACAACAGTTTTCTTTTTCCTTTACTCAATCGGTAACAGACATAAAAAAGAATTCGCGGGGAGAACTGAACTTAATTCCTGAAACAGCGTTTAAAAAATGCTTAGACGTTTAGATTATTTACGTAAATGTATCGTTTCTGAAGGAGCATACTTTGAAGGTGATTTTCTTAGACTGAACATGGACATGGTTATTAGCTAATAATTTTATTATTACAGACAGCCCATCTGACTCTGTTCACTTGGCCATCAATCTGCCGATTTTGCAGGGGAGCTTGGCATGAAGACATTATGTTTATACTTTATATTATGTAAGATGACCTGTAGGGTTGCTCTTGAAACTCAGTTCATACAATATTAGATAGAAATTGGAATCGGAAAAAAAAGTATCTTCACGCCCATATCCCCGAAGAGGTAGGCAGATGTACAACCAAGGCACCCACGACTATCCGAAGACACTAAGTCCCACAATGTGATAGGTGGCAAGCTTATCGCCAACCGGGCACATTTCCAATCCCGACCAACATTTTTTTTTTATTAGAAAATTGGAAAAATCCAATTTTTCTTTTTGTTGGTCGACCCGGGATACGAATCCGGGACCTCATGCAGTCAAGTCCAACACCCGGACCGCTAGACCACAGAGGCGACATTGAAATCGGATAAGTCATTTTAGGTACTTTAAATTCATTAACACTACACTACACTATATACATACATACAAACATACATATATACATATTAGTACGTATACACACACACACACACACTAACACCTACACATACATGCTTACTCACGCACTCTCATATGGAGACTCAGTCATTTATACCCACACTTATACACTAATTTACACGGAGTACATAACCATTGTTTTAAGATCTGGGTGGGAGACCTGGAGTCCTGAAATGCAGTAATATCCTAGTTTAGGCTCCAGTCCTCCCAAATATTATATGTGTTTCTACACTGATTCTTCTTTGTTATCCTTAAGATTTGAATTAGTTAGTTATAAGTTAGTTACAATTATATTTATAATAGTGAAAGCATGTAATATTTTGGTGGAAATAAACTTTATTATTATTATTATTTTTATTGAATCCTTTTGAAACTAAATGTTAATAATCCCATACTATCTAGATAGATAGGTACCTAAAATGACATATATATTGTCCCATTCCCAAATTGTGTAGAACTGAGATTGAAGCTTGAAGACCCTACTGCGCGTAATTTTTTTTTTATATTCTGGTTTTCTAGTTTTTTGTTTTTCATTTTATTCTAGGTTATTATTATAATGTCTCTTATTTTTAGACTACAAAACTTATAACGAAAGAATTACAGACCAATCTGTTAAAACATACACAAATTAAAAAAAACGAATGAATTAAATCCGAAAGCGGAGTACACGTTAATTAATTGCATCCCAATTTACATTTTGATTTTACCCCTCTCCTAAGGAAACCCCTCTAGTCAGCGGGATAAAACGTATCCTTCAAACTTCCTCGGAACATAAAGTAGGTAGTTACCAACAAAATTTCGTTGCGATCGGTTGAACTTCAATAGATTCGGCATTAATCGCGATCATGATACAGACAGATATAAATTCTAAAATCGTGATCTGCTACCCTTTTTCAGTGGTTTACATCATAACCGACTCCAGAAAAGAGGAGGACCTCAATTCGATAGTATGTCCTTTTTTGTATGATTGCTACAAGTATTACGTTTGTTACTATTATTCGGCTACTTATGAATTATTATTTTTAGAGGCCATGTTTCCGAGGTGATCCCATATTAGTCAATACATAGTATAAAACAAAGTCGCTTTCATCGTCCTTATGCCCTCTTGTTTGCTTAAATCTTTAAAACTACGCAACGGATTTTGACTTTTTTTAATAGATAAAATTATTGAAGAGAAAGGTTTATATGTGGGTAGTTCTACAAACAAAGGAATTATCTGCGTCCCAGCTAAAATAAAATAAAAAACAGTATGTTTTTAACAGTTTTTGTATGGTATACTATTATTTGCAACTGTTCCTTGTTGGTCATTAAAAATTCACAATTATTTTCAAAACGAAATTACTATTCAAAGTACCAAGTTCTCAGAATCCTGCAATGTCCCTCGTACAAATTTTAGCACAATGTGTACTGTGATTTATTCATTTCTACATCAAAGTGATAAATGAAATTAAAATTAACAAGTTTAGTCTTTTTCCTTACTCGGCAAGATAGTAGTTATTTCGTTTTTTCAAAAATACATTCCGTAAGTCTTGTTAACATTTTGTCCCCATGATTTAATATCAGGATCCTGTTTAATGTAAAACTAGAAAGTATTTGCTGACCTAATTACCATACTACATTTCCGTTTAGCTAAGTCAATGGCACCTACGAAAGACACCACACATGTCACTTATCAAGTGTTTCCTTCTGCGTCGTTCAATTAGTCCTCTGTTGTATACAAGGAAAGTGAAGTTATCAGTGAAGTTCTCAGGATTTTGGTAAGATATATTTTTAGTAAAATGAATAAAATATAAGTAGTGTACCATTTAGATAGCAACTTGTAAGCACAAAGGCTAAGTCTTTATTTTTGTGAAATAATTAAATTGAATTGTTTTTTTTTCATTATTTGATAGAATTTCTCAGGAACCTGGTCTCCGATTGGTACTCTGGATACTAAGAGCTATTCAAGATTCTGAGAAACTTACACTAAAATATTTTTTGGTGCATGTTTTTAACATAAACATTTTCGTCTATAAATATTAAACTACATACTTATGGATAAATAATTTAAAAATATATTTGATTAACTCATGTAACTAATTTATATATTATTGACTAGTACTAGTCAAAATATCAAGTTTTGTTTCTTTACAGAAAAAAATGGCAATACAAAAAAAGGAACAAACTGGCCAAAAGAAAAAAAATATTAGAAAAGCAAAGCAAATAAGAAAAAAGGAAGGTTGCTGAAAAATTAAGATACGAAATAATTTAAAACGATCCTCGGAGATTTGCAGTTTAGATAGAAATAAATCAATAAATAGTAGTGACAATTTACACAAATTGAATATAGCCCGCAAATGTTATGTTTGTGTTATGGGTGTCAGTCAACGATTCTAATACATAGATGTACTTAAATTTAATAAACATCCAGACCCGGATTTGCAGACATCTGCAACAGTGCCTCCCTCCGTCGGGAATCGAAACCGAATCTTGCGGTTAGACTGCCCTCGACCAATGAGGCGATCAATATAAGATACACAAACTTGGAACTCCTATGAGTTTTGTTATTTCCTCAGTTTCCTGATTACACTCTCAGTTTCCTGTGGCTCGATTTTCTTTAAATGGCCATAAATCAAAAACTAATAAATATTTTGACTGTTCCGACTAGGATAAGCTACAAGACATTGCACTTTTGTTATTAAAATTAATTTCCCATCTAGAATAGAAAAAAAATATCATTCCGAAATCATACTCACATTCTTCCTTAGTTTGTAGAACTACCCATGTATATTTCATACGCGTGCGAAGCCGGTTTGGGCTGCTAGTTTTATTATTCCGATAATAATTTTTCTTTTATGTTTTCTTTCAAAAAAAGAATTTTTAAATCGCGCCGTAGGTACTTGAATAAAATAAATGAAGTTGGTTTTTGCCTTTGAGTATTAAACATTCTTCTCCAATTTATTAAATGTATCTATAGATATTATTAGAACTCACCGCATCCATTAGTTTGATAACTAAGTACTCATTACGTAGATACATAATTTTTTACTAATAAGTAATTGCAGAGGATTAATTAGAGTATGGTTTGACTGGTTTTGTTAATGTAATAAAAACGTTACGCCTACTCGTATTAGGTATTTGTTTGGCTAAAGCAGGGAAATTAGTTGGGGTGAATTTTCGGGGTCCATATTTTCGACGTCTGATAGTTTTTCTGCTTTTTTGACGATAGGATTTTCACGCCCATATCCCCGAAGAGGTACACAGAGGCACAAACAGAGCACCTACGAGTAGCCGAAGACATTAAGTCACACAATGTGATAGGCGGCGAGCTTATCTCCAACCTGTCACATATCCAATCCCAAGCAACGTCATTTTATTAGAAAATTGTAAATACACATTTTAATTTTTTATGTTGCTTGACCCGGGGTCGAACCTGGGACCTCAAGAAATTAAATCCGAACCCTGACCTCTAGACCACCAGAAGCGAATTTTACGATACAATCCTGATTTAATTAAAAAAACTCTATTTATAATTTAAAAACACCTATAATATTTAGGTAATCTAAAAACTAACAGCGTAATATGATGTCATTATGATTATCCCACTAATGCAGTCAGTTACAACGAAGTGGTAAAGTGCTGTGCAGCAGTTCATCCGGACTGGTTCCACCGTCTTGCTTAAAACGGTCGTTATAGCGTCACTGCCCGCCATAGTTGTTTCGCATACACACGTGGCGTAAAATACCTAATGTAACGTAGCGATGCTCCAGAAACATATTACACGGTATCAACTACGGCAGACCTTTTGCCACAAACGTTCAGAAAAATGCCGTGCGGAAAAAAATACCTATGATTTCGAACGCAGCAAATCCATGTATGTGGATTTATGTCCGCCACATACATTTGGTAATTTGTTATGGATTTCCGTTTCGAAAAATCGTATTTTCGTCTATAAGTAAATCAAACAATTCCGTACGAAAAATGACTGATGTATGTGGCAGGTCTTTAGACGTGTGTGTATTTAATGCGTTCGTTTTTTTCGAAATCGAATTTCACAACTAAATTCCGAATGTACTATATATGCCATATCTTACTACGTTCGAAATTTAGTTTTTCTAATTTCCGAATCGTAAATTCGTAACGGAATTGCGAGCGTATATGGTGGCCCTAAAAGCTTGTACGCTATCTTAGAAGTATAACCATAGTTATACATAAAAGACATACACATATAATTTTACGCCGAGTCTCTTACGGGGTAGGCAGAAAATATCGAGTGCCGAATGTAACGACACTAATTGCAGACCTATATAGCTTCCATCACTTTCATTACTCTTTTGATACAGATACGCCGGTTTCGGAGACTCGCGACACCATTCTCGGATAAGACCCGGGAAATTTGATAATTAAATTTTAACCTTGGTCTCTCCGGGTACCTAATCTATCCATATTCGCTTAGTATATTTGCTTTGTTAATGTTTCTCTGTCATTATTTCGGTATGACTACTATTAGAGCAAGATCTTTTTCAATGTTACTTCTTTAGAAAATAAAAAGTAAGTAAGTTATATCAGGGGGTCTACCATAAGCTCTTAAATCAGGAATGTTTTATTAGTGCAACGACTTTTCGTACCATGACGTCCCTAAACAATCTTGATACGGGATAGTTTTACAATACTGCTATATAGCGGTTAGCGACGTATCATTCTTTCATTGCTTACAATAGCGTAAATTTTGACAGCCAGCAGTAATATTTTTACGTCGTAATTGGCAATCTTAAAAAAGTTTATATTTGCTAACGGATTTAATATTGGTGGACAGTTGCCATTAAAAAAAAAACAAAAATAAGGCATAACATTGTTACTGTGATTTATTTTCGGTGGTAAATGATAATAATGATACGAGTACAGTACATACATACATATCTTCACGCCAAGTCCCTTACGGGGTAGGCAGAGAGTATCGAGTGCCAGACCTCACGATCCTGACAAACCTGTCTTGCTTCCTTCACATTCATAACCCTTTTCATACAAACACGCCGGTTTCGGAGACTCTTGACACCACCCTCGGATAATATCCGATTGATCTGATCGTGAAATGTCAGCCTTGGTCTCCCCGGGTACCTACATCCATCCACATTCGCATTGTATATCTGATTTGTCAATCTTTCATCTGTCATTCTTTCCACATGACCGAACCAGCGGAGCATGCCCTTTCGCATTATAACACCAACACTTTCTTTCCATCCCACTCTTTTTCGGATCTCACTGTTACGAATGCGGTCAGCGAGCGTTACACCACAGATTTTCCGTAGTGCTCTCATTTCGACCGCATTTATCCTACTTTCATGCTCTTTCTGACATACCCAACTCTCACATCCATACAGTAACGTTGGAATAAGCACAGAATTATGCAAAGCGAGTTTAGCATTTTGACTCAAAACCTCGCTCGGAATAGCTTACCCAACGCCCCATTCACACTATACGATACGAGTACAGTAAGCAAACGAAATATCTGACTCCATATAATACATTCAAAGTACTCGTATATAGACTACCAATCAAACATTGATATCTCAAAATTGACGATACAAATTGTTGCGGGCCAATATTCTATATGCAGGGGGCAGACAAAAAAATCTTAGACTATTTGTTCAAATTTTCTACATACGAGTGTATCAGATTAGTAGTGGAAATATGGAAAAAATAATTTAAATTTGATTTCCAGAAATAATTATATTACTTAACCTAATCTACGCAGTTCTTCACAATATACAAATCTTTTCCTACGCTTTCATTTTTTTGTGTAACATTTTGTTTAGCTAAAATGCATAAGTGCACTATGAAATTGATGTATTGTGTATTTTATCCGTGCTGTTATCACTGCTTTACCTTAGAGCTTGGTATTATTTAATATGATGACGAAAATGTCTAACTAGAGCAGGGTTTCCCAAACTATAGGTCGCGACCCACTGGTAGGTCGCAAAAGAATATTGAGTGGGCCCTGCCTGTAGAATAACACACCACCCTACCGATAACACATCAAACTTCTAATTTTGATGTAGTTAGTAAAACTTAATTAAATAAATATATTATTAAAATTATAAAAATGTGTTCAACCTTAGTCCTTTATTAATATTGGTTACAGTTAAATGTCCTAGAGGTGGGTCCCGAGTTTCCCCCCCGAGGGTCCGAACCTTGTCGTGGCGGGGGGCTGAGTAGCTGGGGTCGTGCTGGGACCCCGGCGAAACCAATACGGACCAGGGAGGGCGCTCCTCAGTACTCCACTCTGTCCAGGAGGGGACACGAGGAGCGCACACAGGGTGGTGGGCCATTTGGCCCGCGTGGGATGGCGGCAGCACGGTCCGTGGAGAAGGGGGCTTTCCATCTAGCCCGCCCGGTCGAGATGGGGTTGCGGCAGGTACGGGGGTGCCTGTCGCCACTGGAACCCCCGAAGTGGTGTACTAGTGGTGTCATTGCTATGTAGACGACACTACTGGGGAAGCCTTATAATTTGGCCGACATAATATATCGCGGGAAAATGTCATCGAGAGCCGGAACTAACTTGTGTCTAAAATTGACAATCTTTTGTCTGAAATTTCGTTTTGGGGCTGGCAGAATCTGGTGCTATTTAACCCTAACAAGACACAAGTTTGTGCGTTTTCCGCTAAAAAGACTCCCTTTGTCACATTTCCTCGATTTGAGAGCGTTTCTCTTTCTGCCACAGCCTGCATTGGTATACTCGGCGTTGACATTCCGAGCAATGTTCAATTTCGTGTTCATCTGGAGAAGGCTGAAATATCCTATAAAAATTTGGTGTGCTCAGTAAAGCGAGACAGTATTTCAAGCCGACCCATCGCTTACAACTATATTAAGCGCAAATTCGGCCTCATATGGAGTACTGTTCTCATCTCTTGTGTGGGGCTCCACAGTACCAGCTCCTCCCGTTTGACCGCATTCAATGTAGGGCAATTCGAATTGTCAATGACCGGGCAATCACCAATCGGCTTGATTTCTTAGCGTTGCGTAGAGATGTTGGGTCACTCAGTGTTCTCTATCATGGGGAATGCTCTGAGGAGTTGTTTGGTTTAATTCCAGCCGCTGATTTCCACCTTCGGACATCGCGTCAGATCTTAAGGTATCATGCCCATCATCTCGATGCGTGGCGATCTACAACTGTGCGATTCGGAAGACATTTTTTACCCCGTATAACACCTTTGTGGAATCAGTTACCGAGGCGGTATTCCCAAACGATTATGACTTAGGAACCTTCAAAAAAAGAGCATCATTCCTTAAGGGTCGGCAACGCATCTGTGATACTCCTGGTGTTGCGGATGTCCATGGGCGGAGGTGATCACTTTCCATCAGGTGACCAACTTGCTAGTTTGCCTCCTCTTCTTTAAAAACAATGGGTAGGTAGGTAGGTATTTTGTTCAGAATGAAATTTTAATTTCGTAATATCTTCCGAATATGGTCACTATTTATATCACCTTTCAAAATGTATAAAAGTAGTTGTGTTGCCGTAAGTATAATAGGTAACATATTACTAGGTAGTGGAGTTTCGCAGCGACTTGCCCGAATTTATACCACCGCCTTACCTATTCCTGCCACCATAACGTCTAATGCTTGCCGTTGACGTGTTCCGGTTCGGAGGGTATGGTAGCCGGTAAGCTTACTTTTGCTCGAGGCCTAACATCCCGGCCTCAGGTTGGCAACGCACCATTCCCGCTTTTGGTGTCTCTAGGCGGTGTGAATTTCTTACCATCAGGAAATCCGTCTGCTTGTTTGCCTTCTGTTACCATAAAAAGAAAGATACATGGTGTCGCGAACTTTTTGTATTATATATTTTAATTTGTTCTTTAATATTGAAGAACATTTTTTGTGCTGTCATATATATAATTTCCGCAGCGCATGCAATAAAAAAAATTTTGTAGCTAACTTTCTTACACCTTGTGTTACATTATTGCCGTTTGAGTAGGGATTCCGAATTTTTTCTAGTTATAAACATAGCCCAAGCTCATCAGGGATAATGTAGGCTTCTAATGGTTGAAGAACTTTTCAAATCGGTGCAACAGCTTCGGAGCCTGTTACGAACAAACAAACATATCTTTCCTGTTTTATAATAGTATACATAACAGATTTCTCTATCTCTTTCCTCTTTATTATTAGTATAGACTCCATGAAGTTAGGATGAGCATAGAATGATGTAAAGCTAGTCTAGCATCTTGACTCAATCAAAACCTTGCTTTAAAATAGTTCTTTTCAGTTTCAGTTTCACTTTATTATTTAATAATTTACCAGTTTATCATTTCGAAACACAAACTTTTAGTGGAAAATTTGGTGGTTATGGATATAGGAGACAGAAGGACCGTTTCTTGTAAGTGATTTTCTGGTGGTTTTAAAACATGAATCTGGTGGAAAGCCCGTTTAGCTGTTGGCAACACTGGTCTCGAGTTTGGGAACCTTTTTTATATGAGTCGTAGCCCAAACAACTTTGGGAACCACTGAACTAGAGAAATGCATAACGAAAAAAACAAATAAGGAGATATTTATAATTAAGTAATCTTAGTCTGCCGGAAGGGAACGTATCTAAGTAAGTTTTATAATTGACATTGACAAAACAATTAGAAGCCATATTAATAGGAAAAAAGAAGAAGATTAAAAAATGAATGTAGCAGGTAATAGACAAAATTTACAAAAATCATTCGTTCAATGGAGTTAATAAAACAAGACTGATTAAATGCTCATGGTTCGAACTAAACCAGTCTTTCCCAAAGTGGGCGATAGCGCCCCCTTGTGGGCGCTGCAGGTCTC
>NJDC01007430.1:0-11574 GCA_002245475.1 Calephelis virginiensis
AGTTTTTAAGACGGTTTCTGATCATTTTTATTATCAAACACTGCCATGACACATTTGCCTTTTGTGCCTACCGAATATTATAATTAATAAAATAACAATCGGTTTATTTACGGCCAATATTAATAACCTATCTACATACATATAAAGATAGAACTTCTAGAATTTTGTTGCTAAGATATTTTTGTCAATTATTTAAAAACTAGCTGCTACCTGCGGCTTCGCCCGCGTTTTCACAGAAACCCGGTGTGCGATCGGGATTAAAAAGAGCCTATATGTTAATCCAGGTCACAATCTATCTGTCTTCCAAGTTTCAGACAAATCCGTTCAGCCATTCGAGCGTGAAAGAGAACAAACATCCATACATCCATACTTACAAACTTTCGCATTTATAATATTAATAGAATAGCAGCAGTTACCCGGCAACTGTAGGGTTACTCTCGAAGCTCGATTCATGCATTATTGGATTTTGGAATCGAATATGTCATTTTAGGTACTTTTGAACACAATACTGGCGAATTATCACCATTTAGTTAATAGTAAATAGAAAATTATTTTATCCTATTCGTTGAATTTATTTGTAACTAAATGCTAATAATCCTCTAATTCTGTGTTCAAAAGTACCTAAAGTGACATATACGATTCCAATTTCCAATTCGCATGATATCGAGATTCCTGAGTAACCCTACTGATCTAAAACAACACTATAACATAGGATATCTTAGATAGGTTATTAATATTGACCGTTATTAGGTAGATGTCATATCATCACCTAGTTTTTAGTTAAAGTTTTTTCTTGACTATACAAGATGGTCTGCAAACTGTTGTAAAAGCATTTTTCAAGATATAAGGAAGCAAAGAGATAGGCAACTCTTGACAGCGATACACCATAGATGTTACTGACACGTTGATATTTTAAAGATTGGATCTATTTCCACATATGCATGGTACGAACACGACAGTGGCGAACTCCTTGTATTTTGGCAGCAACTGGATATTATCATCTGTTCATTTTGTACGTGACGTCATCTGATTCACCGTCTTTTTAACCTATCTGCAATTAGCTATTTTGATAATAGTTATATATAAGAAGTAAACTCACCTGCTCTGGCCTTAATCCTGGTGGCACCCATGTATACTCTTCTAAAGCGCACCCTGAATCGTCATCACTTTGTGAATGTCGGTGAGGATCTCCCGACTTCATCAACCGCTCTGCATGTTCAAACAATCCTCTGAACTTCGCTTGGGGTACAGGATGAGGGGATAGAGACATGGCTGACTGGGGAGATTGTGGAGAGTGGTGATGCCCTGGTTGATTTAACTGTGAGACGCTATGGCTATGAAGCAGATTAAACTCTTGGCATGGTTGGTTTCTTCTGAAGTTTGGGTAGGAGTAAGGGTGTGGAGAATTCGATGTGCTGGGTATGGAGGACCCGCTTTGGCTGGGTTGTGGTGATGAAAGATGCGGTGATGGAGAGGCTGGGGCGGGCGGTGGTGGTGATGTCTGCTGCTCATGGAGAGGCGGCGGTGATGAACCAGTTGGGGATACCACGCAGTTTCTGCAGACAGGTCTGTAAAAAAGAGAAAATTAGTTTAGTTTTGTTTTCATAAAGAGAGTTCGATCCCAGGTTCAAGCCTGGCGTCAGACTTTACAAAAAAAAAAATGTGCTTGATTGATTAACAGGCTTGTCATCTACCATATTGGGGTCTTAGTGTTTTTTGCTAGTCGTTGGCGCCATGGTTGTGCCTCTGCCTGCCCCATCGGGGATATGGGCGTGAAGATACTTTTTATTTTCTATCTTCTTCAAATGCTATTAACTTGATTAATTTTACAAACCGATATACTTGTAGAGAATACTGACTAGTATTTGTAAAGGTCCGTCCAGCCTCAGCTCTGTGGGCGGGTATAAACCCTTTGATCCGCCGACAAAGATGGCGTATCTCTCGTTACCCAATGATTAATTTCTCCTGATCTGAATTATTGATTTATATAGAGACAAATATCTGCTGCATAATGGTAACGCTCTCTACAGATGAAGGATGTATGTATTTAGCCGACATATATTATGAAATGATATGAAATAAAAATTATTTATTTGCAGAATATGTGTGTTAAAAAGTGTTAAAAAGTGTTAAAAAGATATTTAAGAATACAACATATTCTACCACATTGTGGTGTGCAAATATTTAGTTAATTTTAAGAAGTTACATATTTCTATAAAAATGTACATTTAAATCACAGCCCTTATTTACATTTTAATAAACATTTTATTTATTTATGAACATAAGTTTCATAATTTGTTATAAATTAATTTGAAGGTAGATTAATTTTTAGTTCTATCTACCGTATACTATGATTTTATAGGTTAAAATTAAAAATATGTGTGATTTGGAAACGAAATATGTATTATTTGAATTTTGTGGTTAAGTAAATTGGAAAACAATTTATTGATTTCACTTGTACTTTCCAAACGATATTTTTTATCATTATATTTTAGCCAACCGGTTTTACTATTCAAGCAACATCAGGGCTATAAAAATTACTAAACTGTACACGATGCCTTCCATTTTATTTTCACAGCTTATTTTTTTTTTTGGGTTGGCTGGAAGAAATTTCTTTAGTTAGAGATAAGCTCGCCTTTTGTGCATTTTTAACTTTTCGTATATTTTGTGTATTTTAGTTTTTGTGTGCAATAAAGTGTTAAATAAATAAATAAATAAATAAATAAATAAACTATTCAAAAGTTAATGTGTAACAATGTTCATATATTAAAAAAAGTCTTCGTGAATAAAGGTGAACAGAGCTAGATAAGTTTTTTTTTTATGATATTGGAGTGCAAACAAGCAGACGGATTTCCTGATGGTCAGAAATTCACGCCGCCTAGTGACACCAAGGGTGGTAATGGTGCGTTGCCAACCTGAGGTCGGAATGTTAGGCCTCGAGCAAAAGTAAGTTTACCGGCTACCCTCCGAACCGGAACACGTAATGACGTTATAGCGGCAGGAATAGGTAAGGCGGTGGTACCAATCCGGGTGAGTCGCTGCGAAACTCTACCACCTAGGAAGTCTGTTAGGAATCTTAAAACTCGAACGAAAGAACTTGATCATTTCTGCTTACTCCAAAGGACTATGCGGAAAGCTATGCATATGTGTATTTTTAATAAAATAACATAGTTTACGTACGTTTTATCAAATTGTCCAACTGAATTGATTATTTTATTAATTGTTTTATTTTTAATACTAGCTATGCCGATAAATGTTATCCTGTCCTAACAATAAACAAACAAATAATAACAAATAAATATCCCTGGAAAAATCACACAAATTGAATCTAACCCCAAAGTAAGCAAATCATATATGCTTGTGTTATGGGTGTTAGTCAAAGATGCTAGTACATAGAAATACTTAGATAGATACCAGAATAAATTTAATAAACACCCAGACCCGGAAATGCAGACATCTAAATGTTTATCAAAATAATGAATATTCAGTAATATATCATATCAAAAAATAACTAATAGAACAAAAAAATAGCAGAATTGGTCCATCCGTTAACGCGCGGTGCTATTCAATTGAAATGGGGATTAATTTCAAAGAGTTTTTAATATTAAGTTTATTTAGCTAAATCCTATTAATATTATAAATGCGAAAGTTTGTAAGTATGGATGTATGGATGTTTGTTACTCTTTCACGCTCGAATGGCTGAACGGATTTGTCTGAAATTTGGAAGACAGATAGATTGTGACCTGGATTAACATATAGGCTATTTTTAATCCCGATCGCACACCGGGTTTCTGTGAAAACGCGGGCGAAGCCGCAGGTAGCAGCTAGTAATAAATATTCCTGAAAGAAATACACAATTTGAATCGAACTCTAAATAAGCACATTATATGTTTGTGATATGGATGTAAGTCAACGATTATAATATATAGAAACATTTAAATGGACACTGGAATAAATATGATAAGTACTCAGAACCCGGAAAATACAGATATCAATGTTCATCACAACAATGCCTGCTATAGTCGGAAATCGAACCCGACCTTTGTAATGGTTGGTCGGCTGAGTTAGGATAACGAGGCAGCTCAATGAGGCGTTCTATGAATATAAGAACTTTATAAGTATGTACTAATAACTATAAACGATCTATCGAAAATATGCAGGTTTTCCCAACCCATTTAACTAATTTCATAAATTTCTTCTAGATCTGGAATTAGATGGATCGGTGATACCTACATATTTTCCATGAGTAGTTATCTTCGACAGAAATAAATAAATAATTGTCATATACAACCAAACAAGAAATGCAAACATATCACACAAAAGCTCCTGTCTGAATTCAAACCGGAATAACATTGGTCATGTACCGTAGCCACTCGACCAACGAAACGGTTAACGATCTTATGAAATTTCTTATTAATCTACAAATGTCGTTAAGTGTACCAACATACCTACATGCAACTATGTTCAGCTCCGGTATTTATAATAATTGGCCCTTTCTCCGGGCCCCGTTGGGATTATCAGAGCGTGCCATCACACGTCACGATTACATCGATATGTTTGTCTGTCCGTAACCCTTCCAACATGTAGTTTAACCTGACGATGATTCGTCTTTATGATGATATCCATCTTTGTAACAACTGTCAACTCGGCAATTACGTGGAAGAATCTTCGCGCCCGTATCCTTCAAGATAGATAGAGGTACAATCATGTAGAAACAACATTTGGCATACCAATTTTCTTTTGTAATTTGTATTACAAGTACAATAGTTGAGTTAGTATTGAATATTTTTACGTAGATACATATTATCACGCCAAGTCCCTTACTGGACGGGCAGAGATATCGAGTGCCAAATCTCACGATCCTTGGAGGCCTGTTGAGCTTCCTCCACATTGTTTACTTTTTTATACGAATACGCCGATTCCGGAGACTATGGACACAGCCCTAGGGTAAGCGATTAGATCATGAAATGTTAACCTTCATCTACCATTCTTTCTACATGACCGCACCAGAAGAAAAGCCCTTTTTAATTTTATTGAAAATACTTTCTTTCAATCCCACTCCTTCTCGGATTTTATGTTATAAGATTGGGATGCAGGTGACTCTTCCGATGGTAACAGGTAACCGCTTATAGAAACCATGTATGTTAGGCGTCACGTTTAAATCTGGCTACACTACCTCCATGTTTGCGACATGGTAATACCAAATAAGTGGTGGCACCAATAGGTTAGATGATGAATCATTGGCCCGTCATTTTGCTACATAATCATTTAACTTGGTCTTACCTCCTACGAGTTGCAAGATAGGAGGGCTAACAGAAAGGGAGGTTTATTCTATACAGGGCAACCGGAAGCATAGAGGAAAGTTTATAAGGTAAAGTTTATATTATGCTTTTCTGATAAGGAAATATAGTTCATTTCAAGGACATGTTAAGCTTTCTGTATTATGAAAATACAGTTTATATTAGGCCACGTTGAGCTTTATGTGTTACTAGTGGCTCGCCCCGACTTTGCACGGTCATGAAGCATACAAAGCTTTCTCTTCAATCACTTTATCCATTAAAAAAACCGCATCAAAATCCGTTGCGTAGTTTTAAAGATTTAAGCATACAAAGGGATATAGGGACAGAGGAAGCGACTTTGTTTTATACTCTGTAGAGATGAAAACAATTCAAATTTCAACAATAATTCATATTAAGGCCGTATTAAGCTTTTTGTGTTATTGACAGGTAATGACATGTTAAGTCTTTTTAACCCCTTACAGAAAAAGAGAGTATGTTATAAGTTTGACGTCTCACTCTCTCTGTGAATGTGTCTGTGCTTCATCGCTCCCAAAAGATTTCATTGCGGATTTTGCTTTGAAACTGACGCGATCGAGATGGTTATTAGCTACTTGCATTTATACTTTATAGGGAATAACACTTTTATTGTATCATAATGTAATAAGGAAAAAACAGTCCATGTTAAGTTATAAAGTCTTACATTGTCACTTCTAAGTAAAAGTAATTTAATTTTTAAACATTGTTATGATGGTAATGAACGTATAGTTAGTAGTACGTGGTAGTAACCTGTGGTAATATTCTCATGGTTTATGATTGGGTAGCCAAGCAGCAGGTTAAAGGTGGTAAGGCTTTATGAGCCTGTCATAATGCGGGCCGCTACGAGCCCGCATGTGGGAGTGTGCCGACGTGACTTGTACGTCAAAAACCGCATGAGGCTATTGTTCTAACAGTATCTCCTCGTTGATGTCAACCCTAAAGTATCTTTACGCCCGTATATACAAAACGGTAGGCAGAGGTACAGCCAAGACAGTTATGACTAGCCGAAGATACGTCTCACATTATGATGAGTGAAAAACCTATCGCCAGAGACTAAAAAAAAACTATTTTTTTTATTATTTCTCGCCCGTTAATTGAAATTGAGACTTCATGAATTCAAGTTTAATACTGGGCTTCTAGATCGCGTAGCTATTAACCCTAATGCATGTATATCATGTGAATCTCATATTTCATTAATATCTATAAGCTTTGAAACTTTGAAATTGCTGAACCGATTTGAGTCAAACTTCGTTGCTTTCTGTAATTTAGTAAAACGTAAAATGTGAGGTACTTACTGGTATTCCGGTATTACCACACATTTTTGGGCGAGAATTGGTATTAAACTATTCTCATTTTTTTTTGCTGCCGTCGGGAAGTGATAACTCTATCATCTGCTAGTAGTAATCTAGTGATTAACGTTACGTGATATTTCCACTAACGTAGTTAAACATATACTTGGTGGTAGTGCTGAGAAACGACTCTCCTATTCCTACCACCATAGCGTTAGTGCTCTCCGTTATTTTGGTAGGTTATCTCCATAAAATTTTCCAGTAAAGTATCCAGTAGGCTTGAACACGTGGTCTTAAGTTTCAACCATAAAATCGAAAAGTGACATCTATGGTCTATAGGAGATGTTACCATCTAATTAGGGCCCGTATTGGCTCCATTAATATTACATTTTTACCATAAGATTATGAAAAAATAAGTAAAACTGTAAAAATACTCGTAATTGATAAAGGTATATTTTTTGATTATTAGGTCTAAACAAAAATAAATATAAACGTAATGCTATGAGTCCAAATAATAAATAAAAAATCTTTGAAGGATAGGCAGGGGCACAACCAGGGCACCCACGACTAGCTGCAGACACCAAGTCCCAAAATGTGATATGTGGCAAGCCTATCGCCAACCGGACACATTTCCAATCCCGAGCAACATTTTTTATTAGAAAATTGGAAAAACCCAATTTCCTTTTTGTTACCCGATCCGGGATTCGAGCCCGGGACCTCATGCACTCAAGTCTAACAACTGAACCGCTAGACCAGAGGTTCCCAAACTTATTTCATGTAACGCCCACTTTGAAAATCAGTTGTTTTGTAGCGTTTTTTTCTTGTCAATAACCTCAATAACATATTTGTTGCGCCTAGTTTAAAAAAAAAACATTTTTTTCAAGATTTATACCGCCCCCCTCTAGGCTTCCAGCGCCCACAAGGGGGCGTTATCGCCCACTTTGGGAAAGGCTGCGCTAGACCAAAGAGGCGATAATTATTTAAACACCTATCTTTTTATTCAAGGCCCTAAAGGTTTTTAGTCCTTAGCGGGGTAGGCAGAGAGTATTGGGTACATATTCAATCCCGGGAAACGTTATTTTTATTAGAAAAAGTCAAATCAAGTCCGACTCCGGATCACTAGACCACAAAGAGGAAGCCTATATAATAATATGTAGTGTAAAAGAAGGTTATGTTGAAAAACATAGGAAAACAAATAAAAGTATAGTAGTTGTTAATTGCTAATTTTTGTTAAAAATAGTTTAATGCTAATTGTGACTTTAAGAATCAAAAAATAATGAACATTTTTGGAGTTCCAATTATCGGAGTTGAAAATTTTAGGTGAAATTTTGAGCACCCATTTATGTACTTGTTCGATATTGGGTCTCCAAATCCCACCTGAATACTAAGTCTAGTTAATAATGGCCATTATCAAAATGAGTAATAACTGAATGATTAAACAGCACGCCTATTTAGTCAGCGTGGAAACGAGAGTAGTGAAAGTTTGGCGTTTCTATTACTCGTAAGCTACCTCGGTAATTAAACGAATCTCGTTGATTTACGACTAAGCCGTGACGATCGGCGCCCGCGCAGCCTTCAATCTGATATTTTAATACAGTATTTTTGTTTGTTATTTAGACTTGAAAAAAAAAAGCATCTTCACGCTGTGACTTCACCCACGAGTAGCCGAAGACACTAAGTCCCACAATGTGGCAAGCCTATCGCCAACCGGGCACATTTCCAATTCCGAGCAACTTTTTTTTATTAGAAAATGGGGTTTTTCCATTTTTTGTTGCCCGACCCGGAATTCGAGCCCGGGACCTCATGCAGTCAAGTCTAACAACTGAACCGCTAGACCACAGAGGCGATAATTATTTAGACATCTATCTTTTTATTCAAGACCCTAGCAAGGCAGGCAGAGAGTATCGTGAGCCAATTGTAGCGGTTAGTAAAACATATACATATATCTTTAGCCTTTAGTCCTTAGCGGGGTAGGCAGAGAGTATTGGGTGTCAAGTTTCACATCTTGTAATCTGTTTATAATATTTTACAATACTTAAGTATCTTCACGCCCACATCCCTGAAGAGGTAGACAGAGGCACAACAAGGTCAACCACGACAAACCGAAGACATTAAGTCCCACGTGTGTTAGGTAACAAACCTATCGCCAACCGGGCACATATCCTGATTTTTTTATTAGAAAATTGGAAAAACTACATTTTACTTTTGTTGCCCGACCCGTAAGTCCAACACTTGAACCGCTAGACCACAAAGGCGATTACTGTACTTGATAGGATCTAGATGTATATATTTGATGACCACGCGGAATGGTGATTCATTTTTATTTATATAGGGATTCATTTACAGATACATACAGTCATTTTGACTCCGTTATCTGACGATAGAATCGCCACTGTTCACACAATTTTGACAACTTTTTGACTATGCACCCATTGAATAGACGTCATCTAGCAGAATCTGCAACATTGGCACAGAAAATAGCCAGCCTTTCTCCTTGACTCCAAACTGTTGTGTAGGAGTGATATATTGTGGTCATTTTAATGTTGACATTGTTTGTGATTGTTCTGTTACTAGTTACCAGCAAAGTGTTGTTACTTTCTAAGTACTGGATTTATCACGTGTCGGTGAAAAGGACCAATTAAACGTAGCCACTTTCGCATTTATAATATTCTTGATATTTGTGTCTCATGTCTATTTCGAAAAAATTTACTGAACTCATTTTGACAAAATTCGGTACACACATAGATGCATTAATATACCTTATATACCTAAATATGTAGAACATATCCAGCAACGATTTTTTAAAGAAGCCCATAAACAGCACCGAATAAATAATAATAAATCAAGTACTTGAATCTCTTATCCAATAAGTTACTACTACTAATGGTTGTGGCAGTGGTTGATGGTGGTCGGCCCTGGTTGTGCCTCTGCCTAAGTCGTCGGGGGTATGAGCGTGAAGATACCTACTTGAATAATGTAAGTGCTGTCGAACTACAAAAAATCAACTTCTATTTCAAAACTTCTCACGTAAGTGCACATAATTTGTGTATTTTTCTCAATTTCTCTGGAATTCCATGATCAGTTCTAGACTTGGTGGCAATAGGATCACGTTGGAAGTACGTTCTTTCGAATAAAAAAACAATTTTCAAACGACCCACAAATCCATTAACATTCATTAAATACAAAGTAATCCAACTTTTAACCTTCTTCTTTTTGGAAGTCGATTAAGTAAAATGAAAAAAAAAATATTTGCGGAATATGAGTGTTAAAAAAATGTTACAAAATTATTTAGGCATTCCAACATACTCTACCAATTTGTGGTGTGCAAATATTTAAAAAGGTATTTATAAATTTAATTATTTAACTACTGTTTACAACACTGCTTTTATATTCATTACAAGATTAATTATTATTAATACAAACAATTTTTAGAATGTATTTTTATTTTAGCACTTGCCCTATGCTTTTTCAAGTCCCGTGGCGAAATTTTTAATTCGTTTCTAACCCGTTAACGCGGGTAGTTATGTGATTATGTCCTATAGATACACAATTCTGAGTACCCACCAAA
The DNA here is from genome assembly GCA_002245475.1 of Calephelis virginiensis. Lineage (NCBI taxonomy): Eukaryota > Metazoa > Arthropoda > Insecta > Lepidoptera > Riodinidae > Calephelis > Calephelis virginiensis. The sequence continues at coordinate 10,173 of NJDC01007430.1, forward strand.
TGAGTTCATCATTACAGATGAAATTCACATTTTAGAATGGCCATAACTTTCGTTTTTCGCAACGTATTTTTATTTTAGCACTTGCCCTGTGCTTGGGATAAATTTTCTATAAATTTTAAAGAAAGAAAAAAGCATTCGTCGGCTTGAGACGAAAGGTTACAGGTTCAAATCCTGTCTGGGGCGAAATTTTTTCTTTCTTTAAAATTTATAGGAAATTTTTAGAATGTGAATAAATTGAACCTTATCTACCGCAAACTATCACCGTTTTTAAATCTAGTCAGACAGGAGAAGAAACGGTAAAACAAACTCACCAGCAATCAGGACTATAACCAATAGTGCCAACTCATATTCAAATATCAGCAAATAATTTCCACTAACATTAGTACTACGTATTACATCGTGTTAGAATATCAGTAAAGGAAAGTGAATTCTATATGGCGCTCAAAGCCAACGCCGCTACTTTCTATATATGGTTAACTATATCTAATAATAAATTCCAACCGCGCAGTCGATGACTTCGCCTGATATTGATTCACTGATATCTTACTTTAAAAACGTATCTTCACGCCTATATCCCCGAAGATGTAGGCAAAGGTACAACCAGAGCACCCATGACTAGATGAAGACACGGAGTCCCGTGATGTGATAGATGGCAACCCTATCGCCAACCGGGCACGTATCCGACCCCAACGTTTTCTTAGTAGAAAAATAGCTGACAAGGTGAACTTACCGCGTGAGGTCAACAGCTACTAACAGTTTGTATGAATTAGCATTGTTTTTTCCCATTTCCCTGCATTTTCCCCTCTTTTTCTTCTTATAAACCTTCTCCAGAATGACTAACTCAACAAAAAAATATTTAGAAAAACTGATTCATGGACATGGAACCTGGGACCTCTTGAAGTCGAGTTCAACACCGATATACCACAGAGGCTATAAACATAAAACAACAGCAAATACAGTTTGCAGTTAACAAAAAGCGGTATTATCGCTAAACAAAGCGATCTCTGGCAGACTACAATAGAGTAATAATTCAGTAATGAAAAATAGTAGATTACCATCAGCGGACGATGGGGTTGTCACATTTCGACACAAACAAAACATAGTATTGGAGTTAAGTACATTCTGTGGTGTAGCGGTTCAGGCGATGGATTTGACTGCATGAGGCCCCGAGTTCGAATCCCGGGTCGGGCAACAAAACGAAAATTTGGGTTTTCCAATTTTCTAAAAAAAAATTGCTTGAAATTGGATATGTGCCCAGTTGGCGATAGGCTTGCCACCTATCACATTGTGGGATTTAGTGTCTTCGGCTAGTCGTGGGTGCCCTGGTTGTGCCTCTGAATACCTCTTCGGGGATATGGGCGTGAAGATACTTACATTCACAATTTACGTTAAACAAAAATAT
>NJDC01007436.1:0-14207 GCA_002245475.1 Calephelis virginiensis
CTAAAAAGTTTGGAAACAAAGTAGTTGGTCTTGAGAAATGAAGATGGCGTTCTTATGAACAAGATAATAAAATTTATTATGGTCGAACTTCGACCAATGGGCGACCACTTGTCATAATAAATAGGAAGATTCAGACAACGCTCCTGATAGTGATAACAAGTGACACATGATGTACGTTACAAGTGCGTAGCTGTCCTGTGTTCATTAATATAGATCTGCTGTGCAATCTACCTCCAAACTGAAATATGATGTTATAATGGTTGCAGGTATATGTACGCTGTAATAGCTGTAAAGCACTAGTGATAGAGTGTTAAGAAGCAGCTTGGATCAATGATACTACCATATTGCGGTCCAGATAGTAGGCCGCAGCAGCAACCTAAAGACACGCGGGGTAGGGCAACCGTACGGTATAAAGTGTGGAGAGATGGTCTATTAAATACAATGGGCCCTAATCAATACTGTCGTCGACATCAGTGTTGGCCATTGCCATGTTCAGTCATCCGTGTATCCTTCCCGGTAACTAATGAATTAATAACATATGTGGCTATAAACCAAGTTTTTTCTATCAGAATCATGATTGTTCGTTGCTTGATGCCACATTTTTTAACAACTTTTAAATTTGCACCTGACGTTTTGCAAATTTAAAACAACAGTTCGTTATTTAACTTACTTAGAAAATATACAAATGTCAATTTACTACTTTATTGTGGGTAAATACTTCAAAATTTAATTGTATAAATAAATTGTGATAAATAGTTTTTTTTCTTAAAATCCATTTTAAGCGTAGCGTGTTACTTAAAATTTTGCGTTTAAAACTAAAAAATACAAAGTGCAAGCGGAACAGCAAATTGCGTAATGTGTCATTATATGGTAATATTACACTTTCTCCACGTAGTGTAATCTAACTACGAATTCCCATTTCATATTACAGAAGCTCGCAGACAGTTAAGCTTATCCCCATATCCCCCGGCGCAGCGCTCTCAGTTATCTGTTTCGCTGACACCGGATAAATAGGTATAATGGATGTACTATTTACGTTCCAGAGCTTATTTTCTAAGAATTTCGGTAAAAGAACACTTCTTGTACAGAACCGTCTTTAAATTACGTAATACAAATCTTTATTATTAACTCTTTATTATTCAACTGATATTACAAAAAAATACTTAAAAGTAAAAAAAAACAAAGTACAAAAGGCAAGCTTATCTCTAATAAAAAAAACGTCTTCCAACCAACCCGTAAAAGGAAAGTAATAAATCTTCTGTTAGTGTCGAAATATCCTTGCAATACGAATATTTAAATATATTAAAAGTTTATTTTTTATGTGAATCTCAATTAAAAAAAAAAACGATATCTGGTCTGGATGTATATTAAATGTATTCTGTTATTGAAGAACTGAAATATATATTTCAAATGGATAACGGGAAACTAGCAAATTTTGGTGGATCAAAATGGGCAAAAGTTTTTCACAATCATTTTCGTGAGCATATTGGGTAAACTCACTTCTTTTTTTATTTCTTAATTAAATAAAGTTTGTAGATTTTGTTGTCGAGTATGTATTTTTTTTCATTTCCCCGTGTTGGTCCGGGCTACTTTGTAGAAAAGACCATCTGCCTTCCAGCCAGGCAGCTCGTTAAATGCGAGCTTACGCTTACTGTCAATAACACCGTGACATCCTACTAGTTAGCAGAGTTTTGCATAACCTCGCCTGGATCAGTAACACTGACTTGACTATTCCTGCCGTCATAACGTCAGTGCTTCTTACTAACGTGTTCCGATTCTGAGGGTAAGGTAGTCGATAAACTTACTTTTGCTCGAGGCCTAACATCCCGGCCTCAGGTTGGCAACGCACCATTACCACCTTTGGTGTCTCTCTAGGTGGCGTGAATTTCTTACTATCAGGAAATCCGTCCGCTTGTTTGTCTTCTAACATCATAAAAAAGGTTGTTAACAAAAAAAAATATTGTGAGTTTTCTCGGTGCCCACAATTTCACTCGATGAGCTTATGTTAAGGCAGTGTTGTTATTGCTAAGTCAATTACCGAGTGCTACGGCTTTGGTCTCAAATAGGTCTCTATAAATCACAAGATTCACGGTTTACGGCCAGAATTCTGTAACCGTAGCAAAGTCTACGGCTTTTCAATAACTACACCGCTACGAATTTTTCAAAAACTATCTCTAGCAATTATTTAAAATATTTGAAGGGATTTAATGCTTGTATGATGTATCTTCACGTCAATAATAATAATAAAAATTCTTTATTGTACAACAAAAACATATTAAAAGTACTACAACTATTACAACAGCAAGTAGATTATACAAATTGCGGTTTTATCGCTAATAAGCGATTTCATCCAAACAACCAGCATTCTGAAAAAAGGAATTTACAAATAAGGAAAACGTACAAAATTAAAAAAAGAAACAAAATACAATACATTAATACATAAAATAAGTAACAATTAAGTATCTAATTTAGTTACAAAATAAAGCTAAGTAAATAATTAAATATCAAACGATATACATTACGGTAAATATTTGCCATTATCTAGATCCTGACGGTGAAAACATTACCCGATGCTCGCTACGAATGCAATGACTTATGGTAAAATTCCTTTACCATTTTCTTATAAACATTTTTACTTTCTACCTGTTTTATTGCTATAGGGAAAGCATTTCAAAGTTTTGTAGCTTGTACTGTAAAAGAAGTCTTATAAAATTTTGTATTATTCTCTGGAATTTTTAATAAAAGTTTCTTAGCTGGCCGTTGAGAATAGTGATCTTCATTTAAAAAGTTAAATCTGTCTTTAAGATCAGGTGTATAAGGGTTAAATAATTTGTTGAAAAGAAGGTTCAGAGTTTCTTAATTCCTGCGAAAATGAATAGGTAACCACTTAGCTTCGCTAAATATGGTCATATTTATGATGTCCGTATTTAAACCGTATAGCAAAGTTTTGAAGGCTCTCAAGCTTATCAAGTTGATTTTCAGTTAAATTTAAAAAACTTGTATCAGCATAGTCTAGAATAGAAAGAAGTAGTGATTGTGCTAGTGTGATTTTAGTATCTATATGAAGAAAACTACGTAGTATATTTAAAGAACTAGCAGCAGCATACATTTTTCTGTTGATTTCTTTTACATGAACAGACCAATTCAATGTACTGTCCAAAAAAAAACATTTGAATTTGTAACCTGTGTTGAGACTTTATTGGATTAAGGCTCAACCCGAAGCCGTTAGACCAATCCAATATATTTTTGAGATCAGTATTAATTCTGGTAACCGCTGCTGAAAGACCTTCAAGTGTCGCTTGATTATAAATCTGAAAATCATCATCGTATAGATGTTGATGAAATGACACCTCAAATGTGATAAGATTAAGAAATATGGAAAAAAGTTGAGGAGAAAGAACACCACCCTTAGGCACCCCTGACGTTATATTGGCCCAAGCAGATAGATTTTCATTCACCTTAATACGCTGACGACGCCCTTAAAGATAGTCACTGAACCAATTCACAGCCGAAGAGGATATATTGAAATATCTCATAATATTCAAAAGTACTTCGATATTAACATAATTAAACCCGTCACTGCAATCGAGTAAAGATAAAAAAGTAAGTTGTCTATTATCCATACCCATTCTGATATCATCAGTATTTTTTGTGAGGATAGTAACTGTACTATATCCAGGGCGAAAGCCAGATTGAAAAGGACTAAGTAGAATATTTTTAAATAAAAGGGAACTGAGTTGTTTGAAAACATTTTTTCTATAACTTTAGATAAAAAAGGAAGAAGAGATATAGGGCGATAATCGGAGAACGATGAGCGTCTTACTTTTTTTGCTAAAGGTACTACAATAGCAAATTTCCAAACATTGCTAAATGAATAAGTTAAAAGAGAATGATTAAGGATATCATTAAGAACCGGAGCAATCATATCTGGGATTGGAATAATCATGTTACGACCAATAATATCATTACCTACCGTACTGGACGTAATGGACACGACGATTTTTTTTATGTTGCCTTCATCGACAGGGTTCAGATCAAACAGCTGAAAGTTTGAGCTTAATTCCAGTTTGGAAAGTGAGTTTAGGGTCTTTAATTTAGCGTCCTTATCATAACAATTGGACGCAGAGAAATGTAAATTTAACCTATCCAAGTAAATGTTGTCAAGTTGGATGTCATTACGACATTTAGCTATAGTGACTCAAGGAAACTCCAAACTTTCGTAGTGTCTCCGTTCTCTACAGACTTGTGTATATAACGTCTCTGCGTATCTCGAATCGGTTCTTTGCAACGGAAATTGCAACGGTTTCTTATCAATTTTATTTAAAATATAATCTTTACTTTTACCTAACCTCAGCCTAGCTTTGGCCCGATTTTTCTTATTAATTAATTGTTTTAACTCGTCAGTTAGCCATGGCGCAGGCAGATGCCTTATTTTTACCTGTTTAACTGGAGCATAAATGTTATACAATTTTAAAATTTCTGTGTTAAAAAAAATCAATTTTATCATTTTATTATTCACATGACATAATTTTTTACAAGTTTACTTTCGCAGAGTCCTTTTTAAGACTGTTAACATCCATGTTTCCAAAACTACCCTGCAACAAGACTTTCGGTTTTGCTTTAGGAGGACGGAGTAAATATGTGGTATTAATCAAGTCATGCTAGGAAAAAACATCCGCATGACACTGCCCGTGGTTTTCTACGTGTTTTGGGCTAGAAACTATTGCCCAAAACCAGCAAAGATGGAGTACAACCAGGAATATTATGAGTATGATTTAAGGGAATGATATGTAGATTGCATGATTCAACTATCGACACCAATATTTTTGATTGTATTAAAATCACCCATTAAAATGACATGTTTAAATGTGAGAGTAAACTTTTCTAATAAATATTTAAATGCGGCAAAAAAATCGTTGAGCATAGACGGACTATAAAAAACTCCTAGTAAATTTGAATGTCCTACTTGAACGTCAAGAAGTATGTGCTCGGCTGTTTCAGGTACAGGTGGTTGCGCAGATACATTAATATTTCTAAAGGAAAATTGCGCCTTTAAATATATAGCTACACCACCACCACCCCTACCAATCCAATCATTACGTATCGTTTGAAAACCAGGAAGGGAATAATAAGTAGAGGCAAGACAGATCTTAAGCCATGACTTCGATACAAGAATAGCATGTACATTTTTAAAATTAAACGACGAAATCATATTGGAGTATTGTGCAGGAATGCTCTGTGCATTGATATGGATGACATTTAAAGATTTTATAATGTTAGAGAAAAGAGTAGAGGTACAAAATTAATATCGCAACTGTCACCATCACTACTACATACAACCGAAGAAGATTAGGAAAAATATTCACTGTCGCCATCCTGACTTAGGTTCATTAACATAATTTAAGATAAAACTTACAATTATATACAATTAAATATGAAATAAACTTTTCAAAAAAAAACAGCCAGTGCACCTACTAGCACTAATTAAATTAACATGAACAAAATAATTTTACTAACTAATACTGCTTAAAAATGTGAATAATTTTTAAGGCACCTAGTCACCAACTATAATATTATACCTATTAAACAAAATTAAAATTAACAGAAATACAAGAAGAAGAATACAAGAATTTTGACACCACAACATAGAACACTGAATTTAGGAACATTGATAACAAATTTGCGCTAAGACAGTACCTGTTTCTTGAGTTTGACATTATAAAAAGTAATTGACGTCAAAGTTTCAACTGTTATGGTGACAAAAGAAATTAATATAGAGGTAGTCTAATAACCAAAACTCAGTGCTTGTTGCTTTATTTAATTAGTAAAAGTTAAAAGAGTTGGAGTTTGAATAAAGGTGGTAGTAATTTTTTTCATAATTATTGAATTTCGTGTTCATATTGAGTGAAATTGGTTAATTTAGGTGAAAATTAAATCAATTTGGTTCAGTGAAAGTGCACAAATAAAATAATCATTAAGAAATTAGAATATCGTCTATTTTCTCGCTGCCGTCAAATTTCCTAGATGAGCTTGAGTAACAAAGCCACCACTTTACTTAAGACCCTGACCTGACATGACTTTGTACATAGTGATTTATGACTGACGGAATTAACTAGTTAACTGACTTAACATTGGCAAAGTAGTCGTGAAAAACGATCGAAAGCCATATTTATAAAGAAGAAGAAATAGAGTATTGTCGCCTTTGAAGTTAAAGAACAAAAGAAGGTGATATAAAGAACTACTACGTGATTAGATTCAACTATCTTCTAATACATGTACTTAGGGAATTATATTAATCATAATGTTAATGCTACAGAAAAGCAAAAACATACGACTTGCTTATAATGATAATAGAACATTGCTAATCAAATTTAAAAGATTGTTAACCAAACTAGCTGATGTTAATTAAAGTTTAAAATGTAACACTTAAATAAACAAACGTACCCTTACTTCTGCCTACCAGTTCTTTTCGCACGTTGAGATGTTACTTCTTTGTCATTCTTGCGATGTGAAGAAAAACTAGTACAAGCTATAGGCACGGCGACTTCAGATTGAGGTGTAGGAATGGCATCTAAGTCTGCCGTGCAACGAGCACGGTGACGAGAGCCCTTCGAGTCCAAAACAATAATGGTACCAGCCTTAGTCCAACAGCTAGATACACCAAATCGCTGCCTGGCTACCAAGAGTGTTTCATGCCTGCTTGAGGTCAAAAACTCCTATATAATATTACCAGTATCTTTAAAATCTGACTTGGCATACCACACCTTATCTCTCACTTCATGTCACTTCATGTCACTTCATTAAATTTCACAATTATTGGCCTAGCCTTATTAGCACTGAATCGGCCCATTCGATGACATCTGGATATAAAACTAATATATAATAGATATCAGTGACTTCAAAAGTGACAACATGATCAGTAATTAACTTTATCAAGATTTTAGATAAATCTTCATTCTTAGCCTCTGGTACACCATGAAACATTAGCATTTTCCCAAAAGGCGGGCAGAGACACAACCAAGGCACCCACGATTAGCCGAGAATATAATAAGTGCAATTGAGCATGCAGACAACATACTCACTTGCACTTTAGGAAAAGATATAAATTATAAATCTATTTTGACCATTTATAAATTATTAGTATCATCAAATAAATGTAAAGAAAGTAACAAAAGTAAGTAAAAAACGAACCTATGACCTCATTATATATGTGAAGTATATACAAGTGTTTAACAATAGCAAAAATAATTGTTTGAGAACATAAAAAAATCAACCCTTATGTAGACTTGAACTATGGAAAAAGTAGGTATACTTACTATGATCGAATGCATTTCAAAATATAAAATCTATAAGAAAAAAATTGTTATACAAGGGCAAGTACTGTACCTGTGGACATTCACCGGATTTCTATGTAAAATTGGTCGTACGTTGAAAAATAAAACAGTAATATTTGAACTATTTATTGTTTCTGTTACATAATAAAATAATCTAGTTTCAATCTAGTTCAAAAATCTAGTTTCATTGAAAATATATTAAATATTTCTTAAAAACATGGATACTGTCCCTTGGTACAACCTATGAATGTATCTGTGAACGGTGTAAATGTACCTATGGACCGCAATATACCTATGGACACAGTGTTTATAATCTTTTGTAATTAACAAATTAAAGCTTAAAAATTACAAATATTGATGCGAGATCTCTGAATACGGTATTATTAATTAAATAATAGTTCAAAAATTAACACAACTTCTTACAATAATTATGAACAACAAATTCATAAATAATACCATGAAATAAAAGCTACATTTAAGTAATTTCGCAACATTGAAAAACTACTCTTAGTAAATAGTTAAGAATATATAAGTAAGGACTTTTATATTGTCTTTCCAGTTTTACCTCGTGACAATAAATGAAAATTTAAAAAAATATTAAAAAGCAATTCTATAAAATTACTGCATCGATGTACTTATGGCCTGTCCACAGGTATGTTTAAAAGATTGTCTACAGGCACAAATCTAACCTTGAAAAACTGAAATGGTACCGGTCTCTAAATGTATGTAGGAAAGTAAGAACAATGCCTTGAAAACTTACGAAAACCCTATACATTTAATGAAATAGTTGCAAACAAAACAAATATATTAATATTTTTAGAAATAAAATAATATTAAGTTAATTATAAAATTTACTTTTTGCATTAAAAACATTGAGCTGTCGTTTTCTTCTGTTGTCTATCAAATCACAATGTGGCTGTCAATTAGTGTTACTATGTTAAATAAAACGATAATTTTTTCATTCTCAATTTGAGAAGCTGCAATTTTTTTATCAGTTACACTGCCTCTCCCTTACTGCTTTCCTTAGAGATACTTATGTTTTATACTTTGTATATGATCACCATAAAATATGTTGCAGCTACCAGGTATAGATGCCACCGCTTTACCATGATGACATGACATTATGATGATTTATGACTGACTGACGCAAAATTTTGACTAATAGTGGATAGTAAACATGCAGATGGATTTCGTGACTGTAAGAAATTTACGTCGCCTAGAGACACCAAAGGTTTTAATGGTGCGTTGAAAACCTGAGGCCGAGATGTTAGACCTCGAGCAAAAGTAAATTTACCAGTTACCTTTTTTTTCCCCTTTTGTTTTCTTTTCATTTTGCAAAGTTTTGCACAGATTTAATGTTTTATTGGTTTCAGTAAATAGACATCATAAGACTTATCGCAAGGGAGTTTCATTCATTCTTGGTCTCTTTGTCATACTAGTTCTCGCTAGAATCCTTCTCGTACTTTCATGCTTTATCTTTCGTTTCTGGGCAGGTTTGGAAATGGGATTTCTTTATGTAAAGTTCTGGATTTTTTTTATAATTACATTCTTAATATTTGTAAGTAGTTGCTTCTTAAAAGCTAACATTTTTGTATATTTATGTTAATCATCAATTTAATGAATGAATATTTTCTAACTTGATTGCTACTTTGATTTCATTTTCGAGGTTGTTCCTCGTGATTGAATATATAGGGCAATGTGGGAGTAAGTGAGGGATCGATTCGTCTATTCCGTCTTCGAAGGCACATGATGGGTTCTCCTTGCACTTAAATCTTGTCAAATGCTCAGAGAAACCTCACCATGTCCCGTTTCATCTGCGTAGTGTAGCTTGTGGTTTATATAGATATATATATCTTGTTTGGTTGTGAGCTGGTTTTTTTTAATTTCTATCATAGCCTTTTTCCAGATTTTAGGAAAATATTTTAGGATTACGCAATTATTGAGTATTTTTAAGAAAATCTGTAGATCAAGATTAATGACATGCGTGCAGATGTCTGAAGATAAACCATATATACCTGGAGTTTTTTTAGATTGAATGTACAAAGCGTATTCTTCAACTCTCTCACCGGAAGCTATGGAGCAGGATCATCTTGCGCTAGTTCGTTTTGTACCACGGACATTAATCGTTTCTCTGTGTGTTCAGGTGTGTCTTTTATAATGTCACTTCAGGGTAGAATACCTTAGCCAGGAGTTGAGCTGATTTTATAAAACTTAATATTGTACCATGTCTATCAACAAGCGGCAAGTCCTCTTCGCGTTTCATAGTTTTACCAATCATCATATATATAGCCTCCCAGGCACCTTTCTTGTCTTGCTTCTGACAGAACTCTTTCCAGCTATTACTTTGTGCATTTTTACTTCCAACTCATATTTTCCTTTGCGTTTAAGATACTGCAGAGTAACCCAGTCTTAACGGTCCGGTGCAGCGTCTTCGAGTGTTGACTTCTTTCTTCATCATACTGAGCTTCTCCGACCACCACGGCTTGGTAAGTGTCTCTTTATTTTTCTTTAATGCTATTGTTTCTTTACAGGTTTCTTTTAAAAGTTAAGTGTTTTTTTCTATAATTGAATCTAATTCTTTTTTGTTTTCTATTTTTTCTATTGAATCTATTGTGATGTTGTTTTCAAAGGAGCCCAGACTGACACGGGAGCTCGTGAATTTCGTATAATCCTAAAAAACAGAAAACAGATTTATGGTTTTATATCTATAGCATTAAGATATACACACTGCCTGTAGATTACTCAAAAACACAAAGGTGGTAACAGTTATTTGCCAAACTAAACTGATATGACAAGCTTGATTAGGCGTGGGCGCCCTGGTTGTACCTCTGCCTACTTCTACAAGGAAACCGGCGGGAATGTGTTTTTTTCTAGAATGTGGATGGTCTTAGGTTTTTTATTTTTATAAGTTACTCTAATCTGGAACCCGACAATGGCGAAGAGGGACGCTTTTTGGATAGTACTAACTTGGATAGCCCTTATCTCCCAATCTGGCTCACTGCATTGTTTGAACTAAACGTCAGACTAATTACCTAAAATTTACAAGCGATTTGATCGTCACATCCCTACGCAATGTGTTAATGACAATATTCTAATTCAATTCCATTCTTTGTTTAAAGGTATGCAAATTAAAAGATTAACTTAAACATATTTTTATTGTAATTAAAACTTACTTCAGAGTAACTTAACCAAACCAATTAAGTGTAGCTGCCACGGAATTACAAATATTTAACTGGAACTTTAACCGGAAAGTGTCCTGCTTACTTAATGCACAGATGCAAATTTTATCCGCCTTTTCCTTATTTATTACTCCTAGTGTTAATTTTAATTAAATTTAACTACGTTTATTCAGAAAACTGCAATGACTTGTTCTTATTACTTTTATCCAAACGCTATCGCATTTTTGCTGTTCATTGTTGTGTTTTGTCCTAAAACCTTTGCACAAGAATTATTGTTACTAAATTTTGAGTTTTTTTAGTACAACAAGAAACATTTTAATTTTTTTCAAGTGTCAGTTTTTATGTCAGCGGGTGGTTATATTAATATTCCTGGACAAGTTTCCTAGTCAAAATTTTACATAAATTGAATGTAACCCCAAAGGAAGCAATTTATATACTTGTGTTATGGGTGTTAGTCAACGATTCTAATACATATAAATACTTAAATAGATACCAGAATAAATTTAATAAACACCCAGACCCGGAAATGCAGACATTTAAATGTTCATCACACAAATGCCTGCCCCCGTCGGGAATCGAACCCGAGCCTCGCGGTTAGTCAGTGTAGTTAGGCGTGTACGCTAGCCACTCAATCAACGAGGTGGCTATTAATGAATAGATATTCACCCGTAACTTTGTCAACGTAGTATAATAATTCATACAAACTTTCATTCCTAGCTACAGACCTTTGTGGATTGGTTTTGTGCTTGAAATTTGATCTTTAAACGTGATAAGTAATAATACCATGTAAGTTTATAAAATTCTATCAAATTTGGTACAGTGTCTAAACTGTGAAAGCGTAACATAATTAGACAAACTTTTGCATTCATAATATACATATGCATAGTAGAAAAAAGATCTTTACTGAGTGCTAAGAATGGATTATGTACAATATTAACTGTTTTAATATTTATCAAGGTTTTAGGACATAATAATAGGGCTCTTAAATATATTAAGCCTATTCTATAATATGATCGTCAGAGAGAGCAGATGTTTGAAAACGAGTTATCGTAATAACCATGTAAAATTCAGCACCCATCTCAGAACTTTGTCGAACGATCTCCAACTGGGGCTTTCTAAAGTGAAAGAGCTAGGTATCGCTGTCTGTATGCACGATGTTCTTTACTTCAGTAGAATTTCTAAATTTTTACTCATTCACTTGCTTCGAATTGTTTACGTTTAATGAAGTAAAATAAAGTTGCTTAAGTTTCATGTAGACCTCTCTACTCCACATTACTTTCTATAGGAACTCCGGTCTCGTGAAAACTGTAAAGTTGTTAAATAGTTTATCAACAAATGTAAGGCTTGCACAAACTTTAAAAAATACGTTTGGTACTTAAGTAAAAATCCATTGATTTAAATCCTATTAATATTATAAATGCGAAAGTTTGTAAGTATGGATGTATGGATGTTTCTTCACTCTTTCACGCTCGAATGGCTGAACGGATTTGTCTGAAATTTGGAAGACAGATAGATTGTGACCTGGATTAACATTATAGGCTATTTTTAATCCCAATCGCACACCGGGTTTCTGTGAAAACGTGGGCGAAGCCGCAGGTAGCAGCTAGTATAATATAATAGTTATAATAATAACACCAAAGAAGTAATAATGGGATACAGAAATTTGTATGAAAATGCTGTATTCTACTTTTTAATAACCATCGAGTGATTTTAATAACATTTACAAATTTCTGGGCAATAAGTCAGTCAGGAAAACGTGAACGTAAAAGCGATTTCGATGACTGGATTCTGGATAGGTACTTACATAAATGCAGCTAATTTGTCGTCGCGTAAGTTTTCAAAAGTAATCACCGGAACGAAGCCGGGCCATATTGCTAGTTATCATATAAAATTGTAAGAGCTGCTGGATTTCCTATTTGTTCCTACAAAAAAATAATACAAAAAAACATCACATCTAAATCTGTTGAAATATATGGAGCTGTAAAAATAAAACTTATGTTTAGGCCGGTAAAATGGCCTGGGTCGGTTTTACAACTTAAGATTAAATAAACGGAGAGATTTTGTAGAAACGTGTCTTTTGTGTGATACTAACATTTATTAAACATTCTATAAAATAATGAAATAGGAAACACCTCGTCAGTACAAGTTGATATAACCACAAGTCATTATTTTAAGTTTTTGTTAATTCATTGACATCCTTTCCGCTTCGCTCCCGTGTATGTATAAATATTTTTTTTTGTATTTTATGTTTACACATGTAATTTCTCTCCTCCTCTTGAATCACTCTATCTATTAAAGAACCGCATTAAAACCCAATACGTAGTTCAAATATCTTAGCTTAAAAAGGGGCAGAACGCGTAAAGAAAATTTATTCAACACTGTAAAGTGACATGCATAAACATCATTTTTTTGACAAAACAGACATACAATATTGATGGATGTAGGTTCTCGGGATAAGTCAGGTTGACATTTAATTTCAAGAAACATCGTTGTTAATTGTCGTATATGATTTATATTTTTTATGGATATTATGTTGAATTACGGAAATAGCTTGTAAAGATGTCAAGGTACAGAAGGTAAGGCATAGAAGCTATTTTTTAGAAAAACCCCTGTATTGGTCTATGCTCCTTTGCACAATAGAGCATCTGCCTTCCTGTCAGGCAGCTCGTAAAAGGCAAGCATAGGCTCACCGTCTCTAACATCGTGACGTCTGACTAGGTGGTAGCGTTTCGCAGCAATTCACCCGGATTGGTACCACCACCTTACCTATTCCTACCGTCATAACGTCATGACGCATTCTGGTTCGGCGGGTAAGGTAGCCGGTAAACATACTTTTGATCGAGGTCTAACATACCAGCCTCAGGTTGGCAACGCATCATTACCACCTTTGGTGTCTCTAGGCGGCTTGAATTCCTTACCATCAGGAAATCCGTCTGCTTGTTTGCCTTCCAATATCATAAAAAAAACCTTTGGATAACACACCTAGATTACGACGTACCTACTTCCAGTTCTAATCTTGAATCTCTACTTCATGCAATTGGAAATTGTAATTAAATATATAATTTAAGGTACTTTTGAATACAGTACTTGTATTAAGTTGAAAATAAACAATTAATCATTTTATTGTATTTGTTGAGTTTTTTTGGAACTAAGTGATAAATATAATCCGCTAGTACTATGTTCAGGAGTAACTAAAATGACATAAGCGATTCCAATTTCAAATTTGTATGAAATCGAGATTTAAGAATAACCCTACTGTTCTTTTATCCTATTCCTAGTGCTTATTACATATTTGTTCCTATTCGGAGGGTAGCTATCCGACTGATTTACTTATGAGGTTTATCTAACTTAAGACGCTCAACGCACCGATAGCACTAAGTTTTTACCTATTTCCAATTACAAAGTCCGTCAAGTTGTTTTCCAAATAAAAAATAGAAAATGATTCGGATCTGAAATGAAAAGATGTAAGTTGTCTGTTCCAATTATTTAGGTGTGGTTCGCTTTCAAGTCTGGCATGGCTGAGAGGGGTTAATGTTCAGGGTTTGTGTTCTTTATGCCTTTGTAGGGATTAGTATTAAATATTTATATTGCTTTTGTTTGTAAGTGGAAAATGTATTTCTAATGAACTGAATAATCCTGTTATAAATCCATATTACTAATAAAAACTTATTTACTTTATACATACAAGTCTCTT